>JAKSZP010015911.1:0-167069 GCA_022478985.1 Massospora cicadina | reverse complement strand
CTTCTTCTTTGGGGTCTCAGGGACCTGAGCGGGGGCCTCAACTATTGCCGCCCCCAGCAATTCGCCGCCTTCCAAAGACTCCTCCTGACCCTTTCCTACCTCCTCCACATACCTGAACCCCTTTTGGCTGGACACAGGCTCCGAACTTGCTCATCTCATTGCCTCCTTCTCATAAAACCAGTTTTCTCTGCATCAACTCCTGGCGAGCCTGGGACAAGGCCACCTGCCACTCCACCTGCAAGGCCAAGGCCACCTCTTCCTCCAACGTTGCTGCAGGCCGCACTGCTGCCATTGCCAATAACAAATCAGCCTGCAAATTCTGATGGAACATGTGAGAAAGCTGAGACTCTGATGCCTTGCTGCTTTAGCCAGTGCCTGGAACATCTGACCATATTCCTCTACAGACTTCCTCCCCTGACTGCACTGCAGTAAAGCTGACCAAGCTGAATCTTGTGACTCATCTGGACATGCTGCTCGGTCAATCAAATCCAAACACTCCTCTGCTGAGTTGGCAGCCCCGCCCGCTGCTCCAAAAGTTCATGTACCCATTTTGAAAGCTTCATGGGCAAAGTCACCAAAACTTGCTTCAACTGTAAAGCAAACGAGTCCTCACCCCCTGAAGCCTTTGTCAACCGCCCTTGGAGCTGAACCCAGCTAAACATCTGATGGATCAGCTCCAACTCCTCTGAGCTTAGCATTGATGGAATTTTCCCTCTGGTCTTCACCATTCTTACCGCTTTCCCACCACACTGGGACACACACTCAAGCACCCGGTATACCTCATGAAGCAAAAACACTGTGGAAAATATCACCATTAGAAGAATTGCGGTATGGTGATACCACACAGGGAACACAACTGCTTTTGGCTCCTCTTTTGCTTGCCACCACAATGACAGAAAAGTAAATGAGTTTCTTTTTAATGTAACGCACTGGCTCCTTCCAGTGAGCCATAATGAATTGGGAAGCAGGGCCCAATTCAATGACCAAAGGGCAGACAAGGTCCCTAAGACCATTCTCCTAGTGCATGTGCCACAGGAGCAACAGATAAACACCCCTTGGAGGACAGATGTGAATATGCTTACCCCAGCAATATGCCCTGACTCCAAGACAAGTGTATAGGGAGGCGATAGCCTTCCCAATCTCACTCTTAAAGTCCAACTCCTGTTTGTATAGGCCAAACATGGCCACTGTTAGACTAAATAATCAATATAAACCTCAGAAGAAGTAATAAAAATAGATAAGGCTTAAAAATGGCTTTATTTGATATATTTAGGCAAGTTGATAAAATGGAACTAGAGAACCTCCCATTCTCAATTTCTATCTCTTATAGCTCTCTGCTGCAAGCATAGAAAAAGCTCATTTGCCATGCCTGACATTATGTCTTTTGAAACATGCCATAAGCAAACCCCAATTGTTTTAGGCCAGATTGAATTCTATAGTGGCTGAACCACCATACCCAAGGATCATTTCAAAACTAATTTGAATCCACCTTTAACCTGGAAACCACATACTTCAAAACCATTTGGTTTGACCCCAGGCCTGATGAATCATCTAACCATCGTCCTTCCCCATTCTTAGTCTCAACCTGGGGTCTAGCCAAGACTAATGCTCTCTCACTCCCTCCATCTTCCACACCAGCCTGTCCTGTCTTATCAAAGATCAGGGCAATGTGATGTTGAGGATAAACCTCAACTGTCATATCTACAAGCCTTAATCTTATTGACATGGGAAGAAGCATAGAAATGGATAAAGTAGGTAGGTTTTTGGGGGCTAAAGCAGTTACCCAGCACTCATCAACAACATGGGCCAAGTCACCAATTGGACCAAGGGCTCCACAGGTGGCTTGGATTCCTTCTTTCCTTTGTAAGGGAACTTTTCACAATCTAGCCCAAGAGGTTGGGTTTCTAGACTTACAATTTAGTCCTTAGTATATGTAGACTAATAAAAATAAGCATTGGCTTCAAAATTTAGTTTGATAAATTTTGATTGGCCCCAATAGTTGCACAAGATAATCTTATCTAAAGATAAATATGAATTCTTTTAATAACCAATAGACTATTGCTAATTTTTGTTTCTTTATATAAGGGTACCAATTTCTATATTTGTATTTAATAAAAACTATTATCTAGCAATAGACCTAAATACTATTGAACATGCTATAAATTTAAAGTACTGAGCAATTACAATATTATATAAAACCAGATATAACATATACAGCTAATCTAATTTTGTCAACTAAATACTTATCTATTAATAATCTGACCTGTTCATCTAAAACTAGGTTTACATCTACTTAATAAAACACAATCACTGACTGACTGACGTACTGATTGACTGATTGACATCTGAAACCTTTGAGTCTGATAGGTTCAATCTATTTCGGTGAGTGGGTGAGAATTGCCAAATATTTTAAATCTGAAACTATCGAGTCTGATGGGTTCGATCTATTTGGGCGAGTGGGTGAGAATTGCCAAATACTAGCTAATAATCCACCAAATTGCTCACCTGAAACTAATCGAGTCTGATATATTCAATCAATTTGGGCGAGTGGGTGAGAATTGGCGAATATTATCGAATACTTCACTAATTGCTCACCTGAAACTAAATAAAAATCAGTGTTCAAGGTTTAATTAGATTAAGTAAAGTTAGGATAATCAGCTCACCAGCCATGAGGGCAACAGCGAAGCTGTTAGTCTGAGTGGCTCGAGAGTAGTGCTGGCACAGCCTATAGGCTATATCAGTGTGAGCTTATCTACTTAATAAAAAAATTTCACTGACGTACCTATGTACTGACTGACTGACATCTGAAACCTTCGAGTCTGATAGGTTCAATCTATTTGGGTGAGTTGGTGAGAATTGGCGAATATTATCTAATTATTCACCAAATTGCTCACCTGAAACTCAACAAAAATCAGCATTAGAGTTTAAGTAGATTAAGTCGTTAGGATAATCAGCTCACCAGCCATGAGGGCAACAGTGAAGCTGTTAGTCTGAGTGGCTCGAGAGTAGTGCTGGCACAGCCTATAGGCTACAATGTGAGCTCATCATCTGATAAACTAAATACCGTAGCGAACCATGGGTATCTGGATGTTAGGTTTATATATTTTAAAAACCTGCCTAATTTGGTCCACCATATTAATAAAATACTTTTGGGAAATTAAATAGAAGTTGATTTAGTAGTTTGGAAGATATGTCACATACTCAATGATTTTAAGTATAAAGAGATGTTTCGGTAGCAATTTGGTGTTATTTGATTGATTCGATAGGTTTATTTTGTTTGGCCGAGTGGTTGATGGCTTTTGGTCGAATTGATAGGACACAGTTTAGCTTTGGGGGGAGATTAGAGATTGGTTGATTTGATAAGTTCAGTTAGGTTTACCTGAGTGGTTGGTGGTTTTTGGTTGATTCGATTGAGCAATTAGATTTAGCTGAGTGGTTATTTTTTAGTACTAGATGGTCCCATAGCTGAGTGGTTATTCTTTATCTATAATATAAAATCTAAATTAGTAAATTTGAATATCTGAAATCTATAGATACTATAACGAAGCATGGGTAATGAATGCTAGAAAGTAATATAAAATGGGTGGTTAGCCTGGCAGGGTAATTCCTGCTTCCACTCTAGTGCAGGTTCTGTTCAACACAAGTTCAAAGCCTGTGCTGGCTAAAAAAATCTTGGTGTGGTATATTTGTCACCAATGTCAACCCACCTCAAATACTTTAAGTAATATAAAATATAGGATAAGTAAATGAGCCAGAAAATATTATACATATCTTTGATTAGATCTTGGTTAATAACTCAAATAATAATATAATTTAATATATGTTGGTTTGGTCAGTTGCTGAAGATATAATATATGGAAACAAACTGATCTAAGCGGAAGGTAAAATGCTAATGCTATATCTAAAACCCTTTAAAATAACCTTAGCTAATCACATTGTTTATCAAAATAGTATGACCTACTTTTTGTTAGCTTTGGTTGGTTAGTAAGGATGCAATTTAAGAGTCTCACCTTTACTTCCATTGAAAAGATAAGCTTAAGGTAAGCATATGGGATTGCTAAAACCTTTTATTTTGACTACCTCGCTTGGGTGGCTTAATTGATGGATACCCAATTAGGCAATTAAATATCAAATCCATTTACACTAAATCAGTTTCTATTTTTAGAAGTGAACCACTTCGAAACCCCTTTTTTACACCTACCGAACAAAGGTTCATCAGAAAAGAAGTATAAAAAGAAGCTTATGATGTCATAAACTCATCTCATCTCACCCAGATAGTAAAAACCGACTGCAGCCACTAGCAAAGGTGAGGTTAGGATTCATGAAGCTAAAATAGTTGTGAGGGAATCATTTGAAATGGAAAGGCTGCGGTATAATAAAAAGGTCTGGCAAAGGGATACTTTATCAGTAATAGGTTTGAAAAAGGTAATATGGTTTACGGATGGTCAATGCTTAAAATGTATTGGATTTTTTAATTTCAGTTAGAAGCATATGCATGCCTTTACGTTTTTTGATCTCAATTGCCCAATCAAATCGAATCGTCTAGTAGATTATTAATTCGAGTTACCCACTTTGGCTAAGCTTTAGATTCGGATCAACCGCCGATCCTCGATGATAGGTTTGCTCGATTCAAGTAAAACCGTATGAGATCGAAACTTGCTCGTCGGAACTTCGATTAAATTCGTTACCATATGAGTAAAGATCGGAACTTTGAATTGATTTCGTTACCCTTTTAATAAAAATTTATTTTATCGTTTCACAATTCAATTAATCTTATTACAAATGATGAGCTCAAGCTAACGAATTCAGCTAGTAAGGTCCAATTTATCCTAATATGGGTATAAACTTACATTGGATTACAGAAGTTACTGCTCTAAAATGGTTCACAGTGAGATCATTAGATTGAATCCAACTGGTAGGATGAATTAAATTTATACATGATCATAACTGGTCCACGGGGATGGCGACTAAACTGGAACGAAGGGTGGGGGTAAGTCCTAACCCATGATTTGCGCCAGAAGTTGGATCTGAGTGGTTTCAATGGGAGTATTTATTTGGGGAGTTTGAGTGACAATGCTGCTTTTGATTGGCTATTAAAGCCATGGGAGACGATGGTTGGTAGCCTGCGGAATAGATTTAGTATATATCCTAAGCTTAATGCCAGGGCGTTGGCATGGCATCTGAACTGTTCGAAAGGCCGTGTGACACGTGCCGTAGAAGGAAGGTCCGATGTGATCGCGGGTTCCCAAAATGCCAGCGGTGCATCAAATTCACGTACGCGTGCTCCTATGCCGACGTACCCAAGAAGCGGGTCCCCCCAAGGGCTACAGCCCCAAACGTTCTCTAGGGGCCAGTATGCAGTTCCTCATCGAACCCAGCGACAAGACGTGTGTCAAGGGCGGGGTGCTGATTTACCTTTTGAGCAACTCCATCATTGATTTAAAGCAACGGGTGTTCGTCACCAATGATGGCCGGGTGGACTACTTTGGGAATAGCCCAATGGCAATGCTGCTGACAATGTACACCCTGCATCATCACGCCCCGGAGAAATTGGCCACCATGCACCTTCGGAGGGCGCCGCTGCCACGCGAACCGTTTAACGCCCTCTCGATGGCAGCTGACACCGCCGCCCTGGCCGGTTGCATCGAGAACTACTTCCGATCCTTTCACCCCTACTTCCCGGTCGTCAGCAAGGCCAAGTTTCTGAAGCGGCTGGGGTCGGTGCCGCGGGTGCTCGTCAACATGGTGTGTGCTATTGGGGCGGGGTACTCGCCGCATCTCGCCGGGGTGCGCGAGTGGTGTACGGCGCAGGCGGTGGCCCAGCTGCGGTACTCCAAAACTAGCCTCGATACCATGACGGCGATGCTCCTGATGGCCAACTATCAGCACGCCCCCGGCCAGTTCAGCCACGGGTGGGCGTACTTGGGTTACGCCATGAGGATGGGATACGCCCTCGGCTTGGACCGCGTCCCGCCCCGGAAGAACCGCGACGTCGAAATCCGCCGCCGGTTATGGTGGTATCTGCACATCCTGGACAAGCTGTACGCCTTCAGCCTCAACCGTCCTTGGATCATGGACGCCCATCTCGGCGCCCCCAACCTTCCGAGCTCCCCCTGCCCGACCTAGTCTCGGGAACAGCTGATGAGCGAGCCGAGTCGGCGTGCTCGCTCGCCTTCACCCGCCACCTTGCCGAGCTGTGCCACCTCATGTGCCTGATGGTGAGCAAGTTTAACTTTATGGAGGGCAGGGCGGCGTGCAAGGGGGATGAGTTGTTGGCCCACGCCACCGCCCGCCACCTCGACCTCTGGTGCACCAAAGTCGACGCCTCCTACCAAAAAATCGGGCGGGCGCACCCCACCTTTGCGGTGGCTGCCCGCCGCTTTGCGCTTAGCCTAAGGTTGATCTACTACGGGACGCTCGTGCAGCTGCTTCAAACGGTGCAACCCGCCCACTCTGTGCGCTGCACCCATGCCGCCAACAACGCCATCCTCCTAGCAGCGTCCATGGGGGACGAGTTCAACTTCCACTCCATCACGTACAAGTTTTACGCCCTCGCTTCCGCCATCATGATCCAGATCCAAAATTGCCGCGCCGCCGACCAAGCGTTGGCGGCCGCATCCAGCGCCAACCTCCAGATCGGCCTCCAACTCCTCGAATCGGCCATCCCGTATTACCCCCTCGCTGGCGAATTCCACCGCCTCGCCTCCCTCCTGGCCCAGGCGGAAATGATCCCACTGCACCAAAATATGTCCTTCCTCTTCTCTAATTTCAGCATGCCGCTCCTCTCTCAATAGCCAACTTCGCTAATCATGCCATAGTAAAATAAAAGGTATCTATCCAGCCCCGTCAACTCGGTAATAACATTCGCTCCAACCTCCTCAACTATGGGTAAGCTTTAGAATCTTTAAAGCCAATTTGCCAAAAATATCACTCAACCTACACCCCTCCAAAATTTAACTCCGTCGATGCAAAATTTTAGTCAGCCCTCTCGTCAACTCAGTTTCCCAATCCCTGACCTTACCAGTTGATGTATGGCTAGAAACGTCTCGACCGATATTGAACTGACCACCCGTCAGAAAAAGAGCTGCCGAAGTGCATGCCCAACCTTGTAACTATAAACTAATCTCAACCCGCGGAATTTTGGATGGCATCCAAACTTGTTGCACTTATAGGTTAAAGTTGTCACAAATCAACGTACACAGATGATTTTACCTCGACCCTTGACTTTTCTCCAAAAAGCATCCGCTTTAAAAGATCTCATATTTTTCCTACTAGCAAAATCAGGTTGAAATATTATAGTTGGAAGGTTTAGGTTTATATTTTTCACCACGTTCAAGCCAGCCTTTCTAAAAAGGTTGGTTAGCATAGCATGGTAACTGGGTGTAGTTGCACGCACCTGTAACCATAAGCTAAGGTGGGTATTAAAAGTCATAGGGTTAAAACGCTCTGGCTAGGACAAAATATTGTTTCCTCCCCTCCCCTCTTATTATTAAACTAATGCTATGGAGTTAAATAAAAAGAAAGATTGGGGTGGTTGCCATATGGGGTAGTTCCTACTACTGCTAAATCTTTTTAAAATAAATATCTTTTCCATTTTTAATCGAAAAAGCCACACTTTTCATAATTTATCTAATAGATTATTATATTGTCATGGGAGATACATAAATGTGCCAAATTTCAAAGCTTTAGCTAGCCTGGAAGGTAAACTTGAAAAATTTGAATCGACCAAATATCAAACTGCTCAGCTGTAACAATATACCAAATACCATGAAAATATATAGCATTTTCACTTCTTGCATATAAAACTTTTTATTTTATTATAAAATTGAAAATCTGGCTTTGAGGTTCATACGGACCCCTTCCAATCCACTTATATCCAAATTTTCAAGACTCTACATACTGTAGTTTTGGCTGGGCATCATGCACACATACACACATACACTTACTTTTATTATAAATAAAAGTGATTATGCCAGGATTTGAACAACTTTCCTTTTATAAAAATTTAATTTTAGAGCTAAAAGCTGAGCAGATTATGCTAAATTTTTTTTCTAAAAAACTCCATACTTTATTAAAATAGACTTTGAGGGAAAGTAAGAGGGGAGGGCGGAATACAGGTGATTTGGCTGAGGATAAAGGACCTGGAATTTGGGTCACTAGAATCCTAGTACCTCCCCCTTGGGTTGGGACCATCTAGTACTAAAAAAAAGAATCCTAGTACCTCTGACCATTGCTGATTGGTAATTGCCATCTCTAGCCATTGTTCTAGCATTGGCAGGCTTACAGGCCATTTGATCTTTAATCAATTTGTTGCTTCATACATACAATGAGCAATCTGGCAGAAAAAGCCAAATATGTGGCTTTGTAACACCAGGGGATTAGGCACAAGAATTTCATGATCTATCAGAGCTGATCGGAGATAATCCAAATGGTCTTCAACACCAAACCTTTGTGATGGGGGTACTCATTGGCTAAACTCTTGGCAACAAGAGCTGAGTGTATCACCCATACACAATAATGAAAGATGAAGGCTTGTAATTGGATCAGGGATGATCACAGGGTTATTGCAAAAAAAGTCCTGCAATGGATATATTTTCATCAGCAATTGTTAGTCCAATAAGATGTAATGCATTGTGGACCAATATTTTTTTAACTTGGTGCATTTGTAATATCAGTAAGTGATATCTGCTTCCAGTTCAGTGTACATAGGCACTTCTTGTGCAGGTAGTCCAGTCCACTATGCTTACCAGATTTAATCATACAGTATAGGATCTGCCAGATTACCAATTGTTGTTTTACCATTACCAGATAGGAGTTGAGGCCCAAGGTCAACTCCTTCATTTGGTAGTTGGTGTCATGGCCTTCAGTTGCCTAGTCATTTAGGATTCATAGTTAAGCAGGTAGGTTACACCTGGGTTTTGGGAATGGATCCTCATACTCTATCAGGGTCAATTTGTAGCTGATTTTGATTGACTTGGTGGCATATTTGTGGCAATTCAAGTTTCATTATTCCCAATTTGGCATGGAAATCATTGCAGAATTATGGGCCTCAATATCCCTGTGGATTTTGTTGGTATCCTGATCCACTAGTTCAAATGACCAACTGCCAAGGCGCACTGCCCAATTACACAGTTACCAGTAATATGGGATGTCTTGGGTGAAATTCATAGGTGGTTCACCATCCATTCTCATATGGAGCATGGTCAGACTGACTCCTGAAGGCCCTAAACTCTAGCTCAGTTCACACTTCAATCTAGGGTTGGGCAGCGCATATGCATCTGAATCAATATAAGAAACTAATTTACCCAGAACTGCCATCATGGGATTCAAAATCCAAAAGGCCCACACCTCCTTCATTCTTTGGTTTAGACAAAGCTTCTAGTGCTATTGGGGCTGCTTTTACTTTAAACCATAGGAAGGTATGGAGCATTGTCCTGATATTCTTCTCTAGGTTTGGGCTCATTATCAGCATGTGAGTGACATACCACAACTTTGAGAAGATGAACACGATAATTTCCAACACTTTCTCCTCAAGGTATAGTCCAGCATTTTTCCAGCATGCCATTTGACTGATAGGCTTGATATTACCTCTTTCTCAGTTTCCAGTACTGCTGTCACCTTATAATTAAAGAGTATCTTGAGTATCAGATCATCTGGGAGTTCATGATCAGTGTTGTGTTGGTCAGTGGGCCAAAGTTCAGGATGCTAATCCTCATTACTGAAATTTTTGCCAAGTTGATCTTCACATTTGATGCTAACTGGTATAAGTCTAATAGCTCCTTGGCGCCCTGGAGGTCAGTCAGCGATCTGATGCCTACTACTTTTTCATCAGCAAATGTTAGCATCTTCAGCGGTGTTTGGTTTGAGTTTACTAGGCCCCAGATTTTTATATCCACTGCTGCTAATAAAATGTTGGCTAAAAAATTACACAAAATTGGTGACATAGGATTGCCTTGTTGGAGACCCTGCTCAACCAAAATGTCATTGGTTATGCCATCTGCACTGATCACCTTGATTACCAGGCCTGAGTACAGTGTTGTTATCTATGATCTAAAGGTTTTGTGGATACCAACTGCTTTTAATACCTCATGTAGTAACGACCATGTTACTCAGTTGTAGGCCTTTTCCATGTTGAGGAACATGAGATACCCCTGCTTGGTTCCCCACACATCCTGGAGTACATTTTGGACTGCACCAATGCTGTCCTGAATTCTCTGGCCCTTGATGAGCCCATTTTGGGCCTTATGTAGCATACATGGTGCTGTTGCTATCAGCTGATTCAAAAATAAGCATGTGAGCAGCTTATAATTAGCATTGGGTAGTAATATTGGTCTACAGTTCTGTAGTTGGCTCTGGAGTCACTTTTTTCACAAGAGTACAATTCAGATCTCCTGGCCTCCCAGGATTTGCTGTCCATTTTAAAAAAAGTGATTAAAGAGGGATTTTAGTTCTAGTGTGATGTGGTCACAGAATGCACTGTACACCTCCACACGCATGTTGTTTGGGAGTGGTGCCTTCATTATTGGTAATTTTTTTAATTCCCACTTAACATCATTGGTAGAAATTTTGTCAGTTTTTTTTAGACATCTTACAGCGTACAGCCCCCAAGTGCCAGCTTGGACAGGGCAATTAGGGCATTTGTCACCGATTCATTCATTTCTCATTAACAGAATAGCTCGCCATAGAAGAATTTGATCTCTTGCTTAGTTGTTTCTGGGTCTGTTGATACTTCCCTCTGTCATCTCTACTTCCCATATCCTAACCTTGATTCAGATTTCCTTGAGGCGCGCCAGGCCCTCTTTGGTCATTGTCCCCACTAAACTCTGATATCAAAAGGTATTGTTGATTACTGCTCTGAATCCTGTTTTATCAACAAGACCCAATACCTTTTGAGCGTTGTTCAGTACTCACTCCACCATTCTTTGCTGTCCCGCCAAAAAAGCTTCAAACTCTAGTGCAGTTTTCAGCTGTTTTGCGGCAGCAGTTTGCTTGTAAATTGTTGCTTTTTTGAGATTCATGCTATCATGCTTCATCTTCTCCTTGATACAGATCAATTGTTACAGAGGGTCTATCTCCAGGTGAAAATTCAGATATGTGACCAGTTGATCCAGTCCAGATTCAATTGTTTGGCACCATTCCCCATCCCTCAGCGTGTCTGGTGTTAGCTGCCATTTGCAGTTCCTTGGGGTTTCATCCAGATTGATATCCATGCAGACAATCATGTGGTCATTTTTGGCATTTATATTGACTTTGCTGTTGGATGTCAGCAGCTTGAGGTTGGATGACACCAGTATATAATACAGGCACAAACTGGCCTGTGGGGTTCTGGCGGAGTCTTATGTCCATTGCATTAGGTTGGCTGAGTCATCTTCCTCTTCATCAATCATAAGGCACATCCCCAATTTTACTAGGTATTATAGCATCTCATCAGCCTTTCAGTTGGGACTTATGCTTGTCAGGAACGTATCCTGACTCTCATTTGTCCAACAATTCAGGTCTCCTGCTATAACCATCATCGCTTCAGCTGGTACTTCTAATAAAAAATCCCAAAATATTCAGTTTCTGTGGGGCTTTGGTGGAGAGTAGACTGCCACCACTTGAAGGCTCTTGCCAGTTTCCCTATGCATAGCAGTTGCTATCAGGATTCTTATATCATGAGTTTCCTCCCTGAATTCCAAATCTATGTTCTTGTTCAATGTGACGATCACCACATAATTCATCCAGAGGGCTTGACAGCCTATTTGTTGGGACCACAGGTGGTTTGTCACATTGCAGTTTGAGCTTGGCACCATTTCCTTTTAGCTACACGCTTATGTTTCTTGTACTAAATTATGTCTATATTATTGTTTATTTTGAAATGGTGTATCTTCCGCCTTCTCAGTTGTATGCTTGTCATCCCCTGAGCATTTGTGGTCACTTCCTCATTTATGGCTGCTGAACCAATGGGTATGAGGATTAATATTTTTGTGTTGTTGATTGAGTTGTGGATGGAAGTTTGCTTGTTGGTTGTTGGTGTTGCTGAGGGTGGGCGGGGGTATATTGTATGGATTTTGGGGTCAGTTGGTCAGAACTTAGATTATATTACCAGGCATTCTGTGCACTGTGAATTCACTCACCATCCCCATCTCCCTATTGATGGACAGCGGGGACAGTTTTATTACCAGTTTCAGGTACTCCTTGGTCCATACTGGTGGTGCAGAAGGTTCCCCCTCATTCATCGATTGAATTCCCATCTCTTTCTTCAATTTTTCAGTGGATCTGGACTTTTTAGTCAGTTTCCAATTGGCCAACTTTGCTGATCACATTGATTTGGGTTTGTTCACCAATAATTTCTGAGTTTTCATATTTTCTTTCAACTTGTCAGGTTTTGATTTTTATTTATTGTCATCTTGTGCTGCCCATCCATTCTTGAGAGATTTTTTTAGGTTTGCCTTCTGCCATTATTATTCCTGACGATCATCCCTTCTGCTTGGGATGGGCGTGGTGCTGTCAGTTTGAAGCTCGTTCCTTTGTCCATTTTGTACAATTTGGGGTTTGGGTTGATGAAGGGCTTGTAATCCTCTTAGGGTCGCTTGGCTGCTTCTTGTTCCCATGCTTCCTTATGGGTGAGGTCCAACTCTTGCTGTTGACATTTCATGATTGCAACCTCCGTTAGGTTCCACAGAATCCATTCTTTGGCTTTTGGTCAAAGGAATGTTTTGGCCCCAACCTCATGACCATGCCAATGGGGTCATATTTATACTCTCAAGGGGTCTTTCCCTTTTGATGGTGGCATTGAGCCATTGTATGGCTGGTCTGGTAGCAGAACTGGCATAATTGCTTCACATCTTCTTGCTTGATGTACACGACTCTGCTTAGGCTGAGCAGGTGGATGAATTGTGGTAAGGCGATATTGTTTGGCTTCATTTATGGCGCCAGTTCATATAGCGCTTTGACTGTTTGGGGGTGAATGCACTTTGCAATGTAATCAACACTGGCTTGCCAAAATTCTCATACTTCCCCATAGTATGGTAGTCCAGTCCAGATTGCTATGTGTACTCTTTTTCTCTCTCAATCAGTTGGGAGATTTTGTAATATCACCCACCGTGCAGTTTGGTTAGTGTACCTAGTCAGTTCCATTTGTAAATAGACTTAATTATACTTGATGCTGATCTCAAGGAGACTTTTATGATCCAATTCTCCTGGGATTGTGATATCAATATACCCCATTTGGGTACTTAGTGACAGTCAAAGTCCCCTCCTGCTAGTACCTCATTGAGCTCCTGATAAATTGACACTATCGGGTCAGACCACTCCTCCTCCTCCACCAGCTGTAAGTGTATTCAGATTGCACCCTTTAGATATGACTTAAGCGCTTGGCAGTCCATGAAGCCTCCACTGATTAGTTGGCAGATTTATTCAATATGGATTCAGCCCCATTCCATGTGTTAATGTTGGTATGAGATGCCGCTGTGCTGTGCAATTTGGATTTCATGATAGGCTTAGGCACTTCAGCGGGGGTTTCCCCTTCATTATCCAGCTTACTGACTCATTGAGACTAAATACCTGATTGAGGAATGCTTCAATCTGGTGTATGTTGATACTGCAGCAATTAATGCTCCTAGCCATTTGTGATCACATCCTAATGTTTTGCCACTTGAGGGCATCCATCAGCAAAAATCCCAGTCAGTACCATTTGAGGGCAGATTCTGGGTCGCACGTTGGGTGCAGGATTCCTTGAGGGCCTCCAGCGTAATCAAAATATGCTGGCACCAGTCCCTTACTGTAACACTTTTCCAAATGACATTTGTAAAAATTCATGCCATGGCGGCTGGAACTCCCACCTCACACCACTGAAAGGCTTCAGAAGGGGCGAAACCTTTAGTGGCGTATGAGGCAGCTACCATTGGTTATGGGAAAAATTGTTTCCAATCCTAGATGGTTTCAATTTGGATCCCCACTTTGAGCCTTTCAGGTTTCCCCAAGATGCGCTCGCTGGTGCTGATGTAGGGGAACCCAACAAGTAGGCTGACTGCAAGGGGCTGGCATCAGCCAAGAGGACAGGGGCAGCTCCAGATGTGACAATGGATGAGCCTCCATTCATTTTGATAAATTAAACTTAATAAAATATAAAATAAAATAGATCTTGTGAACAAAAGTATTTTATTAATATAAAAATTAGGTATATTTATAGGGTATTATGGGACAAGTGGCTCTAGGATCATCATGGCCCTATCCAAGTAGGGTTTCTTCTGGCCTTCTGGACGGCCCACTATTCTGACCCTTACTTGGATCAAGCCATTCATGTGACCAGGTCAGGCGGGATCCTAGGTCACATGTCCCAGAGAATGGGAATGTACCATTTCCTCAAATTCAGGGTAATTTATACCAAGCCCCAAATTCAATATACTGGCAGATTTGACTCTTATTATTGAATCTGATAAGCCAGTAAGGATTTACACCCCTTGAAGGGGGATGTCGATCCTTCCCTTGGACAAGGCTTACACCTAACCCAGGAAAATCTTGACAGAGCCATTATTGGCCCAGGCTCAGGGTTGTGAACCCTTTTATCGCTGTTGCCACCTGTAGTGAAATCTCATGTTCCATCCACAGTTGAGCCAACACTGGAGTGAACTCCGCTGCATCCCAGTCTGCTGTTTTGGTTAGTGTGGCTATGTCATGCCAAAGTTTTCATTTCTTGATAGGGAAAGGATGGCCTCAGAGAGGGTTTCGTGGATCAGTTTTGTGACTACCAGATCCGCCCGTTCACAAACTTTGTCAATACTGGCTCCTACATGGTACCAGTATTTCATTTTTAATGGGGTGAATCCATTGGAAGACCAGTTAATGGCTTCTTCCGGCAACCAATCCCAAAGGGTCCCCACTCCATCGCCTTCTCCTTTGTCCAGCCCGCCTTCATCAGGTCAGATGCAGTGGCTGATGGTATTCAGGTGTATGACCAGTGTAGGGCCTCAGTGGTCTTGAACCTGACTGCAATCCAAGGCAATGCTTCCTCTGGTGAGAATGTGGTGTTATACTATTCCAGCATGGTGTCAACTGGAATGGTATGTTGGGCCCATTTGAGGGCAGTCAAAACGTTTGAGAACCGTTTTGCATAATCAGATAATTCCATTGGAGTGAGTCCTGAGCTCCCAATGGCTTGGGCGGATCTCGCTGATATTCTGGCCTTATTTTATTCCATCAAGGTTAGGAGGTCAATATTAGATGCCATCCAAGTCTTCACGTCCGCTGGCTTCAAGTCTTATTGAACTGTGCTTCAATCACTTTATGCTCCAGAGGGAGTTTCATACATTCAAGAGCATCTTTGTTTCAGGTTCATGACGCCTTGAAGAGCATTGCCATCTTGAGCAATATTTAGGTATCAATCCAGTGTTTGGCTGCCCCAATGGAAAACTTGTGATCACACCAAATAGGCTGTGATGGCTGATGTAATGTTTTTGGAGATCTATTTTGACGCCATTGAATATAAGAACTGTTGGGCCTCCAATTGTTTGATTTTGTGAGAGGACACGCTGCGGTGGGCTAACATGTCCTTCTGGATGGGGTGTACTTTATTGGGGGCCTAGTTGCCAACTTGACTGCTGTTGGGGTTTCAGCCTCTTCCAGTAATACTTTTACATTTTTTATGAATTTTTGTGAGTGTCCAATCCTTCAGATTTGGTCCCTGATACTCCTTCATCCCCATCAGGTTTGATCCCTGATGGTTCATTCTAATTCACTGATTGATTCTGAGCTCATTTTGCCCCCACTGTCAACTTGGATTTGTCAGGGATTATCCCTAATGGTTTGCCCAATTTTCTGGATTAAATATGGTCAGGGATCATTCTCCCCCCAACTGGTCTTTTTGAGACTGGGTTCTGACATATTTTTGGGCAATTGTTTCAAGCATCATCAGATAGTTTCTCTGTCTCTGTTGCAATTTTTTTTATTTGTTGCCCAAATGAACTGGCCCTTGGCTTTTGCTAGTTGAATCAAATTCAGTTTCCAATCCAACCAAAACTTCATTAGAATTTTTTGGTATTTTCCAAAAAAGGCCTTTCCCTTGTGAGGCCCTGATCACCTCACCCAATTAAGTTCAATGGGGAATATCCATGACGCTGCTGCTCTTGGCATCACTTTGCGCTCCCCAAGGGTGGCGTCAATCATCTGGTTTTTGGCAAAAACTGATCCTGGGGAGTTAGTTGCATTCACCATGCTTGTCTTTGGGTTTTTGTGGGTTTTTGTTGAGTTTGAGCGTTTTTTGGTCATTCATGTTGCCAATTTGTAAATGTTAGCAGCTATTAGTTGGGCCTTTACCATTATTACTCATGCGGGGGCTTTTGTTGGCAGAAACTCATCCAGACGGTGTGTCCATCTTGGCATACTTCTTAATTAAATTCATATCAGCACAAGCAAGCCATCCATTTCTTTGTTCTTTGCACAGACGGGTAAAAAGACCTACTTACACTAGTGGTATGGCTGTGCTGTACTGCTCTATAGGTGCAGTACTTCACAGGCAGACAGATGTTCTCTCTGGGCTTGTATTAATCACTTTTAAATTTAAAATACAATTCATGAGAGAAAGATGTTTGTTTTTAATCAATTGGACCTTTAATTCAAAGTTTTGATTTAGATTTATTTACTTTTTCCCAAATGACCACCAACCACTTAACAAAACCATTTAAAATAATAAATAAACTGAATTCTAACTGCTCAGCTATAACTATTTACCAACTACCATCAAAAATATATATAATTTTCATTTGATACTTATAAAACTTTTTATTTTGAACATAAAAGTTAAATATTTTTTCTGATGGATTATTGTATTGTCATCTAAGACCAACGTCTGTGCAAAGTTATAATCAGGTAACTTTTCTCTCTCGTTGCAAATACTTTGCAACAAATTCAATTCAAGTCTAGGTAAAGTTTGATAATCTCATTGAGGAGATTAGTTGGCGCCCAATGTCAGGAAAGCAGTTGGGCGAGTAAAGTTAAGGGCACAGGTGTTGGCCCCACATCAACCAAATTTTGTAAACGCCCCAGCGAGTCCGGTGGAATAGATAAAATTAATAATAAAAAACTGGCGGTTACCATTTCCCCAAAAATTTTGGCTTGGCAAGTGCTGCAACCAGTTCATCAATATGCCGCACTCCCAACCACTATTGTCAGTGGAACACAGGGTGCATGTTTTCCTGGATATTCAGCAAATGGCGCTTTGGGAGATGTTTTGTGGAGATGTACACACACATTTTCCTGAACGCGGTGTATGTTGCACCCCACTCCATGCCACATGGTTGGCTGGATCTTGGCTTCAAAAATAAGGAAGTGGCAGATGAAGCCGCAAAGGTGTGTGTAGTAGTAGACCTCCTGGATGGTCAACGGGTAGTCAAAATGAAGTGTACCCGCTGGACTAAATTGAACCAAATTTTTGTGACTTTCAACTTCCTACCCACAACAGTCAAGAGCAACATGCTTGAGCACCACCTGAAGGCTGGGATCACCATATACAGCGAAATACAATCCTTTGAAATGCAGCACTTTACACTTATGCCAAACCTGTGCACAGGCAAAGCAATTGCTGTTCTCACCCCATCCATGGGAATAGCAGAGGATTTGACCCAAATCCTTCATACTGCTTATGTTGAAATCAATGGGCAAAACACCCATCCATTCAGGGTCACTGTGGATAGCGCGCCTCCCATCTGCATGTTCTGTTGCGCTTTTGGCCACAAGGCCCACATCTGCCCTATTATGGAGAGCATTACTCATTAAGAAATTATCTCAGGATTCAATGGGCGGTGCAGACGCCCACTATGAACTGGCACTAGACACTGATGCAGCCTTCCCGTGGGGAGTGCAAGGCTGTTACATTTTGTAAAACCAGTGTCCCCACAAGAGCGAAAGGAGGCCAAGCAGGCCTGCAAGGCGGCAGCCAAGGAGGCGGCCAAGACTGCATCCGCTATCCCACCAGCTCAGCTCTAGGAGGACATTGAGACTTTTGTGGCAGAAGCAGCTTTCAAATCCCTCAACCAATCAGATTGGGATGACCAAGCCGATTGGGCCACCCAAGCTGAACACCTGATGGGCGAATTGGTTTCACCTGACCAATGTGCCCAAGCATCAATTGGGACTGATTCGCTCACCAACAATCCTGCCAAAATTCCACCTCTAAGTGATGGTGCACCACAAATGAACACACCGCAAAAAACTTGTCCCACAGTAGGGAAAAAAGAGAAGGCAAAAGCCAACGTGAACACCACTGCTAAAGCTAACCATTATGACATATACACCATAGAATCAAATACCTGCAGTGCCAAGCAGCGCCATGATGAAAAAGAGAAGGCTAAAGGGATTGGGTGCCCTTTCCCTCACACCTAAGGTATGATGGGGGAGCATTTACTTTAGGGACTTTGAACATCGCTGGACTCAAGGCCTCGTCATCCTGGGCTAGAAAACTGAGTTTTTTACAAAATAATTTACCCGTGGACATCCTGGCCATTAAGAAAACCTCTGTCCGTGCAGTACTGAGGAATCATGGAAAACCATGCTCCCCCTTCCCTCTCCTTTTGGTCTGAGCACTGTGAAGTGCTAGTTCTAGTGAACAGTAATTTTAAATCTATTTCATCAAATTCATACCTAAACAGCCGCGTCCTTGTTGTCACCTTTTTGTGGGATGACAAAGTGCACGCTGTCATTAACATTTACGCCCCAACCTGTGCATGTGAACGCCAGGAATTTTTTTCAACAGTCAATTCCCTTCCGCTACCCCCTAACCCATTTGTTGTTGGAGACATGAACTGCTGGATGAACCCATCCACAGACCGCTGACCCTCATAGCCTACACCCCCATAGAGGCACATCAAACTTCACATTCTCAAAGCCACCCTAGGGTTGATCAATACTTTGCTGCGCCATGCTCCGCTACTCACTAACATGTCATGCCCCCACGTGCACAACGGCCAGTTAAGGTCCATGACCTGCATCAACCTTATTCTCACGCTGTTTAAATTTCAAACCCAAATTTCCCACTTCACCATGACAAAAATTGATTTCTCCAACCACAGGATGTATTGATTTCCTTCCGTTTATCCAACCCAACAGCCCATGCGCCAAAATGGTGCAAACTTCGCCCAGCCAAAATTGTGTTGCCAAGATTTTCCTCATGGGTGGAATCTGTGACCTCAGCTCCAGAGTTTGTTGCACCATTATATGCAGATCCAATTTCCACCTGGTCAACCTTCAAGGCGAGCACAATCCGCTAGGCTCGCCACCTCTCCTCCCGCCACTCAGGGGCTGCCTTGGCAGTCATTTTTCACACACTGGCAGAGTTGGACCACCTGGAGTCCAACGTCCCCGCTGCAGGTTACAGCCTAGCTTGGGGTCATAAATGGGAAGAAGTGGCCGCCTGCCTCAAAGCACTGGTGAGAAAACACAAGCATTGGGTTTGTGTTCAGTATAAAGCTAAGAATATTACAGCAGGTGACATGTGCTCCGCTTACTTTTTTTGAAAATTCTTTACACCATGCCAGAGTTTGGCCTGCACACAGGTGAAAAGGATAGACCACTCCGTCATGGATATGCCAGCTGAAGTGGCAATTGAGATAAAAAACTATTACTCCAAACTTTATCATTCCAATCCAATTCTGCCAGATGAAATGGAAACTTTTCTCAAAAGTGCACACATATGCATTGTTTCCTTATTCCCGGAGTTGATGAATTTGACTTCTCAGGTCAAACTCTGGTCTGCCATTTGCAGTGCACCATATAGGAAATGCCCAGGTCCAGACGGCAACCCTTATGACTTCTATAAGAAGTATTTCAAAGATTTTCCTCCTTGCTGCTTGCCTCTCTTAACCAATGCCTTCTGGAAACGCGCCTCCTGCCTGGAGAGCAAGAGGCCTTCACGATTACATTGTACAAAAAAGGGGATAAGCTGGACTTAGCCAACTGGCGCCCCATTTCTCTCACTAACACAGACACAAAAGTTTTTACTAAAATCATGGCTAACCATCTAGAGGTTTCTGCCTCTGCTCTAATTTCCCCTGAAAAATTTGGTTTCATAACCAAAAGGTCAATTTGGGACAATATACACACCGTGGCCAATTTCTGTCAATCCAAGGCTTCTGGAGCACTGGTATTTTTAGACCAGCAGAAGGCATATGATAGAGTCAATTGGGACCACCTCAGAGCCTGCCTCCAAAAGTTCCGCCTCCCCCCTCGCTTTTTTAATTGGGTGATGTTGCTAACAGAGTCTTCCAAAATGGCTGTGCGTGGCCCTGGCTTCCTCACGGAAGTAGTCCGCCCTCAAAGGAAACTGCGCCAAGGGGACCTCTCTTACCCACTCTTGTATAACTTCAGCCTTGACCCACTTCTTCAAAATGTGAATGCCCGCCTTACTGGTGTCCATGTGCAAGGCCAAACAGAAGTCAGGATGTTGGCGTTTGCTGATGATTATGTGGTTGGGGTGTCTAACAATCATGATGCACGTGCGCTTGGAGATACTATCCAGGTTTACTTCAGGGTAAGTAATGCAGTACTCAACGCCTCCAAAACTGAAATTATTCTCCTTGGTTGGTATCAAGCCCTCTGGGCCCCAGCGCCCTGTTTCCTCCCTGCCTCGTCAGCTGCAGCACAAAATAGCTTGCTCTGCCCACCTCACACCGCCCCGCTTGTGCTCCCCTTTGTGCCAAGCCCCACAGTTGGCCCTGTCCGCCATTTGGGGGTGTGACTGGAGGCAGGAGGGTAAGCCTCAAAGGTGATGGAAAACCACATTTTAGACAATACTACAAACGCATAGCTTCCCTCAGAGCCCGTCAGACCTCACTTACAGGCAGGGTAGTGCTAGCCAACTCTATGCTCCTCTCTAAAGTTTGGTCTGGAGCCCATGCCATCACTTTTTCCCTTGTTTCTACAAATCATTATACGCCCTTCTGAAAGGGTGGCTTTAGTTAGGCCGCCCACTGCCAGTGCACCTGGATGTCACGTTTGGCCCTCGCCACTGTGGTGGTATGGGTCTGCTCAACTTTGAGACCCATGCCGCCAAAATCCTTGGCACCTGGATCGCTGCCATTACTAATCCTACAATATCATCCCAGCACTGGTCCCGCGCAGCCCGCTCCAACTTCTCCCGCGCCCTGGGCCTCACCAATCCTTCCCATCCCCACTCTCTGTTATAGTACCTTGCCTCACATCCTTCTGCAGCGAGCTCACATAAGACGCCCCACTTCAAAAGGATCCTCCTCTCCATGCGGAGTGCTGAGTTGAGAATTCACATCTGTGGGCACACCGCCAGGAGGGGGCGTCCCTCTCCTTGGTTCACACAGGAAGTTCAAGGACTTTCTACTCTGAATGGAGTGATACCCATGCGACCCCCTACCATAACCAGGGTGGACTACCTGGACATGATGGACATCCCCTACCCCCTTGATACCCAGAAAGCTATTTGGAAGTATGCCCACCACCCTCTTCTGCAGCCGCATATTCATTCCCATGTGTGGCGCTGCTTGAGACAGGTATACCATACTGGCAAACAGCTCTAACGCTTTGCACTCATCCTGTGTTGTGTGTGGCCAGTATGGAACGCTGGTTCACCGCCTGGAAAAGTGCCCTCCATCTAAAGTGATATGGCGTGAAGTACAACATCTGTTTCTCCAGGATCAGGTACAGCCCTTCAGCCTGTCTAAGGACATGTTTGCTTTATCCATGGCTTCCCCTCTTCCACCCTCCCTCCATGCCTTGGTAGTCGCAATTGCTATGTGGACTATACACATGATTGTCTTAGATGCTATTTCAGGCTTCACCCCCACCCTCCAAGAAGCTGTACGACGGTTCTGGTCGCACTTAGTGGACAATTTTCAAGTGTGGATGTTTGGGTACCTCCCACCATTTCGCCACCAGTTGGTCTCATCCTGGTTCCCAGTTTGGTTCATAGTTTCAGACCCTTTCCTACATACGTGCTCAATAGTGGCGCCAGCCCCTGCACAGGTTAACCCCTCCCATTCCCTTGGTATTCCCGCTAGCAACAGGAGATAGCTTTTGCATCTCTGGGGTGCCCTCCTCTCACTGAAGTTCTGGTTTTTAGTGTCTTATCAGAAGTGTCCATCCCCTGGTCAGCCTTCCCCAAATAATTTAAAGATTTGATTACATACATACATACATACATACATACATACATACATACATACATACATACATACATACATACATACATACATACATACATACATACATACATACATACATACATACATACATACATACATACATACATACATACATACATACATACATACATACATACATACATACATACATACATACATACATACATACATACACATACATACATACATACATACATACATACATACATACATACATACATACATACATACATACATACATACATACATACATACATACATACATACATACATACATACATACATACATACATACATACATACATACATACATACATACATACATACATACATACATACATACATACATACATACATACATACATACATACATACATACATACATATACATACATACATACATACATACATACATACATACATACATACATACATACATACATACATACATACATACATACATACATACATACATACATACATACATACATACATACATACATACATACATACATACATACATACATACATACATACATACATACATACATACATACATACATACATACATACATACATACATACATACATACATACATACATACATACATACATACATACATACATACATACATACATACATACATACATACATACATACATACATACATACATACATACATACATACATACATACATACATACATACATACATACATACATACATACATACATACATACATACATACATACATACATACATACATACATACATACATACATACATACATACATACATACATACATACATACATACATACATACATACATACATACATACATACATACATACATACATACATACATACATACATACATACATACATACATATACATACATACATACATACATACATACATACATACATACATACATACATACATACATACATACATACATACATACATACATACATACATACATACATACATACATACATACATACATACATACATACATACATACATACATACATACATACATACATACATACATACATACATACATACATACATACATACATACATACATACATACATACATACATACATACATACATACATACATACATACATACATACATACATACATACATACAGAAAGACATACAGACAGACGTGATAGTGAGTATACAAAAAGTGTATAAAAAGCCTAGTGGGGTATTCCCGCTACCACTCTGTTATGGGTTTGTTTTGTAACAAGTTCAAAACCTGTACTGGCTAAAAAATAAAAAGTTGGATGAAACATTATTTCCTCCCCTCCCTCTTATTATTAATTGCATTTAAATTTATATAAGATATGGGGTAAAATAAAAAGGAAGATAGGGTAATTGCCAAGTGGGGTAGTTCCTAATACCACTATTTTTTAAAATAAGATAGTCTTCCTTCATTTTTTAGTACTAGATGGTCCCAATAGTCTTCCTTCATTAAAACAAGTAATGGAGCACTCTGGGATTCACCTGACATATCAAATTATTAATCTATAGCGTGATCTGTAGGACTTTATCTGGGTGAAGTGGTTAGTATTAAAATCCTACAATATTTATTAGTGATCTAAATTTCATAATTATAAAATTTTACTGTAGGTTGAAGTTTCTAGAATATCCCAGAGTTAAAGCTTTATTGTGCAAAATATCTGGATTCCTATACTAGAATTTTAATGTTCTTATGCAATTAGCTACTCTCTTTTTATATACAATATCATATGGTTTATTAATATTAATATATAATTAGAGTATCCTTATTTATATTCTCTTATTTTAAATATCTAGTTCAGTGTTTTATCACTTAGTTAAACTCTATATGGAGCTAATATCTATATAAATTTTATTAAGGGTCAACTAGCTAGGGACCAAAATATAGAGACGAATATAGGTAAAGTGTATCAGATAGAGGATTAATATTCCAATAGAACTGTGGAAGTATGCATAAGTTAGGTAAGTTACTTTGCAATTCCTCTAGCACATCATTACTTTATAAAATTTTTCTATCCCATTTAGCGTTCAGATCTATAAAAGTAGTAGCCTCTTTATGGCTAATGTAATTATCTTTTTCTAATAATATGAATATAACATCCAAATCAAGGTGTTATCAGCTGGTAGGCTTTATATTAAAAGACCTAAAGTAATTGGTTAATACTTAATAAAAGACTCATATTGAACTACTACTGTGGCTGCACTTAACTAGTTCTTCAACTCCTACAGCATCAAAGGTATCACCTAGGTAAAAAAACTCATTTTTCTGATTATAAAATCATAACCATAAACGTTTATTAATCATTATCTTATACTACAATGTCATTAGCTTAACAACTGCATATTTTTCTTTAAAGTACTGACGACAATATAACAACTTTATCTTTGGTGTTGCCCTCTACCTTAAAGCATTATCACTACTGATGATGGCCTCATCTCTTAATTTGATTACCTTTACCCAATTTGCTAGCCTACCCAACTGTCCTTTAAGGTCAGCTAATGATCTCTCACTAAATGACTTTAATAACTATTTTCCATTGCTATTGATCAATTATTATTCTTCTGGACATATTAGTTATAACATTTTGCATCCCTTTATATTCCCTCAGTTACTAAGAACTTCAAAAAACTTACCAACTAAGATGTTGACCTTGTATTTCAAGCCAGTTGGTATCTGGAAACAATACTCCATACTTCTTACACTAAGACACCATATTTAATTAATTCTTAAAATTTTATATAAAGCATTGGCTTCCTGGTCACCTTTTGTAATTGGTTTGACTAGCCATCTGGGATATATTGATTTTATATACTTGATTACTACTTTAACTGATACTTAGATAGAGGATTTGATTAGATCTTAGTAATCAATTTCCCCATGGCCATGGTTTTATAGTTAGTTGCCAATTGTCCAGTTACTATCATTAAATCCCTAAGCCCTACTGGAACATTTCTTGTTCCATTAAAAAATTGGCCACCAATGCAGTGGCCTCAATTGAATTACCACCTCCTATTTTAGTTGAGCTTAAAATGCTACTTTGCCCCACGTTAGCATAAAACATTGGTAATAGGGTCCAATATTTATTATGGCCAGCTGCCAGTAATTTAATTGCATCTGCATATTTTGATTACAATAGGCATACTGATCTTATGATGAAAATGCCACAAGCCCTATTTGCTCAAATTCTTAGCCTAATCTGAATATTACTACAGTAGTTTACCAACCTTGAGTGCTGCTCAGTAACCAAAAAACGCACCAATGAAAATTCTGGTAGTGAGAACATATCCTAGTGAGATTGCTATCTTTAAGGGGGTCCTTTTTCTAAGTAACTGGTTTTAGGTCTAATATTAAAATTAGTATAAAGAGACATGGAGCCACTGGCTGTATTAGATACTACAGTGTACTCTCTTATTTTTAGTAATAAAAGTCATATTCTAAAAACTAAGGCTTTCTCTGGTTACATTTTTCCAATATTACTGTCCTCAAACAGTTTTGGGTTGGGTTGTGTATATTGAATTGTGCATCTGAAATGTAACGCCTAAGCACCAATTTCAAAGTCACCCACCTCTTATGAGAAATTAATCAGACCTCTTCCTTCACTGTCAGAAAAACGACATAAGAAGTTTAGACTGGCCTGCTAGTCAGGATGCATAAGCACCCAAAAGCAAGCCAGAATGCCAGTGGCATTGCCGCTCAAAAGACGTTGTATGGTGTTGGAAGCTGGGTAACAATGGCTCATTGATGTGCAGCACTTGAGAAAAGGAAACCAAAAATGAACCAAACTGATGCAAACCCATACCCTGCAGGCCTTACTGCAGGGATTGAACTACTGGATTAACTGCTTCAGGGTTTTTATGGAAGTGTTCAAATCAAAGCAGAGATAAGGGGGCGAATCCTTGCTTGAAGGTGAGATATGTGAGGCCACAGAATTCCGTATCCTGGTAGCGGATAGCTTCAACAATGGGATTAAATTCCTAGAAATTTCTTGCATAATGGATCCAGTTGACTATGGTGGGAGCAATTATGACCAAAAAAACTGGTATAGCCCATTCAGTATAGGGGCCGATGGGCCACCAAGTTAGTGCCATCAGGACTTCATAAAGAAAGGTTAAAGTAAATAAAAATTTGGGTAATAGTGGGAATTTATATTTTGTAAAAGTTTAAGAAATTGACCAACAATTTCCTCAGTGCATCGTGACAGATTAAATAGAGTTTGACTAGGGTCAGCTTGTCAAAGCAACGGGATTGAGGCCCTCAAATTAGACCTAACTCAGCAAATTTTTGGGAGAGAGGGAAATGATTCTAATCTGAACTGACATCGAAGGATTCAGCGATAGGATGAGTTGCTATTATCTTGTCCATGAATGCCTAACCCAAGGATTTACTGCATTTAACTCAGTTAGCACAACGGCATCTGGCCTGATGGGCAATGGAATCCCCCAGGGCCACCCCACATAGGGGTGGTCCCAATGGGTCAGAAACGGGTTAGGGATGGCCAACCTGACCATGTTCAGTCACTGGAGAGTTTGTTTGGCCAAATGGGTTCCATTGAGCACCAATCCCAATTTTTGAAATGGGGGTTTTAAACTATTGGCAACAGTACCCAATGGTGATACCTACTCATTGGGATTGTACCCAATGATTTTGAGGGGAGTTTGGCATTGGCAACTGTACTGCTCAATGGCTCAATGCCATCAGCAAATTTTGACCAAGAATTTGTTACTTGTCACCTTATGACTATTAGTTTCTCACCTGTTAGGCTTTATTCCCATTGATTTTGGACATTTTGGCTTTGATTCTGAGGATTTGGTGCCATCAGTTTTGTAAATTCCCTCCTCTCATGGGGGAAGACAGTATACCAATGATTTTAGCACAGATTTCCTCGATTTGGCAAACTAATTTAGCAGAGGCAAGCGTGGGAACTGGGAGAGGAGCCTTCAGAGGGAGCATGGTTACCCAGTACTCGTCTACCACATGGGCGAGGTTGCCCTGGGTGACAAGGGGCACAGCCGCCCTCTTCAGACCCTTTTTATTTGAAAATGGGAAAATTGCCCAGTCCATGCAAAGGGGACGTTCCCCTGGACTTACATTCACCCTCTTGAATCATACATATACCACAATAAAGTTAACCAAAAATTAGTGTAGCTTACTACATATTTGACAACTTTTCTATAAAAATTTTGTATATTACTTAAAGGCTTTGGCTTGTCACTATATTCTGTTCTTACTACCATATACCTACTTCACCATAAAATTCATATCTTTGATTGATTTCTCCAAGAGTACATTATCTAAATGCTAATATCCGGGTATCATCAATTATAGGTAGATCAAGTCTAAGTGGTGTATTCTATGAAGTTTAGAACTGCCTTAGAAATGCTTAAATAGGGGTTAATCCTTGACCTATGGAAAACTCCTTCTATAAATTCCCCTTCAAATATGTATAAGGATGATATTAATGATATAGCTGGCCATAATGAAGATTGAGTCCAAACTAGCACAGCCAGCAATCAAAAATGTTTATCAAAAGTCTGAAGCCCTTTTTATAGGCTCCAAAAGGCTAAAATTTCTGAAAACAGAGGCGTTATATACCCCTTGATTACTAAAATAATTTTCTAGTCAGTCACCTTGACATCAAAAGACACTACCATATAGATGGTGGTCCAGATGACTATGCATACAACGTCACAGATGACATCTTAGAGGAACCCCCTATTTATAACCTTGGGGTTAGATACCAATATGGGATAATTACCAAAACTCATCTGAAAAAAGTTTACTCATTAATTTTAAGCTTAGCAATGCGAAAAAATATGAAGTGTTACAATTTGCAAACTCTATTGATCAAGATTACCAATGTACCCATGCAGCCACAACAGCTACAAGGGACAATTTATACCAGAAGATTTCAGAGCTGCAGCCACACATTCAAAAGCAGGATAAAGACAAATAAAATTTAAGAAAAAAGCCCAGAAGATACTGGTAAATCAAAAAATTGTAATCCGCTGGGGCTGAATCCAAGCAGCAAATGCACAAGCACCTTGTGAGAAAAACTTAACTTGATAATTAAATCAAATCCTACTTTAAACACCCCAATTTTCCTAATACTATATATTTATTCAATGTCATATTTAAAAGAACGTTTCATTAAATCTGCCTTTATGATTTTCATTTTTGTTAATGCAAAAAAACCAAATATAGTCATAATGAGAAAGGTTTGGACTTATATTTCCCGTTGTCAGAAGAGGTTGAGAGATTTCTAGTGCTTAGAAGCACCCTGCTATAAAAGTATCAAGGCCAACATGGTAGGACACGCTTGGAACCATGAATAAAGTTCCAGTTACAGAAGAACAAGGATTTATAATTCACCTGATGGCGCACCCTGTGAACAAATAAGTGATTTATTGTAAGTGGCTTAATCCCTAACATTTGCACCCCTGAGAAAGCGGGCCACTTTAGCAATAACTAGTGTTCACTAAAGGGAGACTACTGAGTAAACTGTAGAGTGTTCTAAAAAATACCATGAATTTGTACCATGGAGGAGAAATTACAGAAGATTTGACCCTGGAAAATATATACCAAAATGGTCAACAAATTGAAGATGTGTATAGTTACTTTATTTATTGCACTAAGAAGAATTAGATATTCACTGGCACAAGAAAGAACTAAGGAGAAGGATAAGATCTATTAAAAAAGAGAAGTTATTTTTAGAGAATAAGAACAACAAAACTGTCCAAAGCCTAAAATTCAATTTTTACTAAGCTGGAAAGCCATGACAACCAGTTAGATTTCTTGAAGCAGGATGTGGACACCATGATAGTGAGACGTCTACCACCTCTCAGACCATTGCCTACATTGGGAGAACGCACCACAAGCATTAATACATCAGTGATGGTGTCACAACCAACATGTCAGATTGAACCCGTAGAATATCAAAATTTCCGCCCTTACTTCAAGGTTAAATTCACTCCTGGTGAGAGGAACTATTACAATATTTCTTTAGCTTTATACAAACAGATGTAAGGAGCCAGTGAAAAACAGAAAGCTCACCATGTACAGGGATGTATGAGCTGAGAAGCATAGGATTTTCTTGGAGCTAGACTTTTTTCCTATCACAATTTGGATGAAGTTAAAGAGATTCTTATTGCCAAGTTTAGAAGCGCACATAATGTTAAAATATTAAAAGAATTTTCACCATGAGAATGTGGAAGTTATAAATCAATTGTGAGCTAAGCTAACTTGTTTACCTCAAGGCACAAAAGCTTTGGTTTATTGATGCTTTGGATCTAGTCACTGCAAAGACCATCCTGATTAATTTTCTGAAATCTCACCTGAAACTCTTGATGCACATGATTTTAACCTTGAAACTCTCAGAATCTCTGAAGGACATTAAGAAGGCCTTGATTGCCTTGAAGCTGCATTAAGATGGAGTTAAGACACCTGTACCATCAGAACCATTGGAAACGTCACCATGATAGAAAGGCCGTTTATAATGCTCAAAGTTGCAATGATAAGTGTCATAAAGCGTGCTGATAATAATAAGACTAGCATGGAAGCCAATATGAATGAACACCCTAAAGCACCAGACAGAATACCTCTGGTACAGCCATCCATATTGTAGGGTGCAAAGAAACTAGAGCAACCGTGAACACCAGCCAGTAATTACCAAAAATGGAAATTATGCCCATCAGATGTTCAGTGAACTTATTTAACTCACAAATAAAAAGTTGATATCTAAGGGTTTTCATTTAACCAGAGTAGCAGAGAGTAAAAAATGGAGCAACAGCAGAACCTGTCAGGGTTCACTGCTTTATAATGTCATATATACATGACATCAATGAGGAAACCAACTCCCAAGACAGGGCTGAACATCAGGAGTACAAAAAGGTCAAGCTTCAGGACCTCCCTGATTTAAAGCACATTTTGGACAAACGCTGGGTGCAGGCTAGATATGCCCAGGTTGGTACAAGAGAAGTGCGTTATTCCAAGCCCTGTGTTACAGCAGGGCGTTAAAATGCACTTGTTATCATTCAATAATGACGATGGGTCAGTTTGGTTGCTCGGAGAATGGGGGTTCAAAGCTGTTCAATTTTTAATATTTTGTAAATTGGGTCAGCTCAGCCTGCAATCAATAACTTGAGTTCGTTCAATCTCAAGCTACAGTACCTTGACCGATGGTAGGGTGCACTGATTGGCTCATCTAGGCTTGGTACCATTTCACCAATTGATGACTCGCCTCCCCTTGTTTAAGGTATGGTTATTGAGACCAACTTTCCTCGTTGGTTATCTTCCTTACTAATAAAATCCCGTTAATTTACGTCTTAATATGTTAACTTGGGCAAAACTGTGCGCAGACTTCTTTGAGGAGGCCTCTAAAAATGTCAGACATTATTTGCACAAAATTAAAAACTGCATCTGGTGCACCGCTGAGCCGCCCTGGTCTCCTCCAGACTGAGGCACCCATGCACTCCAGCCCAAACACTGCTTGGATATGGACTCCTCTTTGAGGTCCATTCAATTATTGTTGTTGGTTCTCTATCAATTAAAATATACCTCGTTGTACATCCTTGCCATGTGTTACTTTAGCTCCAGCACCCTCTGCATGGCTATGCTAACCCATAGTATTAATGACTAGTTTCCTGGAGGTGTGGATGTGCTCTGCGTACCACCTTACTGGGAACAGGGGAGTTATAGACACTCTCCTGACATATAAGCTCACCAAAATGTAGGGAATTTAAACAATTGCATTTTCTGCCAGGAATGATTACAAAATTTGACTATGGCAGATTGACACCCTTAATTGTTACTGGTTTATAATTCAGATCTGGCCTGCCCGGCTTAAATTAGCATCAAATTTTGTCACAAAATCTTCCCTCCAAGCATGATTCTGCTTGGCAGATCAGCGACGCTTCATAAAGCAGGTGACTGGGTGCGCCCATGGCCAGGCCACATATGGCCAGTTCCATTGAGTAGGAAAGATTTATTGTAACTGTACCTATTAGGGATGGTTTTATAAATGCTGGTAACAAAAAAGAATGGCGGTTGACATTTTTAAGCTCAAAACTGACTTAAAAAGAATTATTTTTGCCAGTTATCAACTTTAATTATATCAGACGTGTAGAAATACGGCTTTCTAGGTACTCACTGGTGCTAACGCTGCTGGATCAACAAAGAATTTAATAAAATTTCTAATAAAAAGATACTAATAAGAAAACTTGGTTTTTATAATATATTAGTAAAGAGGGGTAAGTGATAAAAAGTGATCCCCTTGATATCCACTTAATTTGTATCTAAACTAATTTTCAAAGGTTGAGGAATTTGAGGATAGTTTTAGAATAGCTTTGCCACTTTCTGAATTAGAAAATATGCTAAGCTCCCCTATCAGATTTTGGGAGATGTGAGTTACAATTTGGGAAATTAAAAATTGAGGTTTTGGGGCAGGATATACCCATGTGGCAAGGTTTTGATATGCTGCAACCAATCACTACTAGAGAAATTAATTTCACCTTGGGGGGCCTCCACCACGCCTATAAAAGGGGGTGTCCCCCGCATAGGTGGTGTGAAGGACTTGATGATGGTTGAGGGAGCACCTTCCGCTGGTGGCCCTGAAGTCTGTTGAACAGTCAGCAAAATCCAATTGTATAATTTTGCAGTTAGTGCCCGTCCAGGTTTTGAACTGGTGTTACCCCAATTAACGGGGTTTTACCAAGAATCATACAAGATCTTTTGGCCAATATTCTCAAAATCATCATTATTTTTAAATAAAGCGTTTTTGGATCATCACAAACTCTTATATGGCCGACATTTCCCCATTTAGGCAGATTTTGACCCACAAAATTCTTCTTTTGAGGCCTGGAAGGCAAGTGTACAACATTACCCCCCTCAAGAATGTTGGGTGGTGAGTAGGGCTGAAGGAAATTGCCATGAATGTGAATAATGGTGAGTCCAGAGGAAAGAGTAAAAATATAATATATCCCCTCATTTGTATGTGACTGAGAAAAGCCCTTCCCAGACAGAACCAAGATTTTCACTTCTTGGTTGATTTGGCTATGATATTAAAGTATCAAGTCAGATACTTGGAATGAGGAAAGAGGGGCCCTGAGATTATTTGCAGCTTGGCCTTCTTTGGTAACAGTCTTAGCTAAGTTAGTCATGGCCTCTGCTTATAATTGGATGATGTGTTGAGCCAACATTTTCATGGCTTGTTTAGGATCAGTCCAGATCAGAGAAAATATCCTTAGCTAAAAGTGCTGGCACCCCCGGTTCTCACCCATATAACACTTGAAAGGGGGGACATTTTGAGGATGCGAAGATAGCTGATATGATAGGCCATGAGCGCACTGGGCAAATAAAGATCCAAGTGGAGAATCAGAGGTGGCCATATTGCGCAAAATTGAGACCAGGGTCCCATTTACTCTTTCTACCTCACCATTTGTGGATGGGTTATATGGGGCTGAGAAGAGTTGTTGAGCTCCCATAGAATTGGCGAGGAACTTTACCACTTGGAAAGTAAAATTTTTTCCATTGTCACATAGGAGGACCTGGGGCATCCATGCCGGGTGAAGATGTACTGGTGCAAAAACGTGGCCGTGGCTTTGGTAGTCTGAGCAGGGAAAGCACACAGCTTTAACCCACTTGGTGAAATAATCAATACCAACCAAGATATAGCGGTTTCCACCAGTAGTTTGAGGAAGGGGACCTACCACATCCAGACTTATGGTGTGGAAGGGTTAGTGGGGCGTCGTAGGTTGATACTGATATCTGGTCTTGAAGCTGGTTTTTTTTACAGGTTAAGCAGGCATCCAAGTCTTCAGTTATGGTTTCCATGATGCTCTCCCATTAGTATCGCTCTTTTATCCATGTCAGAAAATTGACTATGGGATCTGCTAGTTGGCAGGCTAACCAGTATGAAGACTGGTCAGCCCTTGTCATTTCACCTTAGGCGTTGGGGTCAGCAGCGCCAGCTAACCCCTTGGCGTGTCACCCGCGCCATTTGGGGATCCCCTATCCTCATTCCTTGAACAACGAAATAAATATAAACTTAACTCATAAAAGAGAATGAGCAAAGGGAGATATTTATTGAAAGGGAAGCGCCAGGTATTTATACTATTTACAAAAGGGCTACTGCGCCCACCGCCGACCTATCAGCTCTTCCACTGGTTCTTCCAGCCAACCACTCTTCTTCTTCTACTACTTCTTCTACACTATTCTCTTCCCTGGCGTCGACCCTCTCACTCCATCCTTCCTGATGTCCAAATTAGTTTTGGCTCATCCTTGGCCTTAAGTCACCAGTGAGCCATATAAATAATAATCTAAATAAACGTCAAATTTGTATTCAACCTTCAAATTGATAATAATGCGCCAGAAACTACTTCAGTCGCTTTCTTGACTCAGAATATCTCAGCATCTTGCTGACATCTATTCTATTCTCATCTTATCTTAATATAAATGAGGCACCAGATACAACTTCAGCCACCTTGAACTCATAATTGTTGGATCCAACAACATCGGATTATCAGGCAGAAAATTCATAGATGAACAATTAAAGCAAATACATTGGCTTTCCAACTGAAAACCCACAATGGACCACAAATGGCAGTTGGCGTCAACCACTGATTCTGCTGACTGATATCAACTGGATCATCCTCAGCTATTAGTTGCCGGTGATCCTTATACTAATTTGGGGCCACTTATTGGCCCCACTCAAACCCAATACCAAACTTGGCGGAATACTAATTTCTAATCAACCCAAATTGGGGAGCAACTAACCAGAAATCATATCATATCATACGAAATTCAGTCAATAAGCCATTCTGCTGGTATTGGCCACTTCATCCCAAATAATGATTAATCATTGGAAAATTCCATCTGGTTAAAATTCTGACAATCCACCCATAGGTTTTGCGTACTCCGCTATGCCCATGAGAGTGTGAGACTCTAAAATGACAAGCACTTGCTCAGATGGTAGAGGTAAGGCAACCAATTTACTCCTACTTTTTTATATAATTACCATTCTCAACCTTTGTTTTTTTGAGCAAGCGAGCATCTTCTATACTGGTTCATCTTTGTCAGCCCAGGCGTCAGGAGTCATTAGGGGGTCATGCAACTGCTCAGCTTCACTATTGTCAAGATGAAGGACAGGTAGCCGCGTCATCCCATCAACGTTCATATGGCGTGTACCAGCTCGGTGCTCAATGGTCATATCATAATGCTGGAGCTTAAGAGCCAAGATAGCCAACCGCCCCATGGGATCTTTCATATTTATCAGCCACTTCAATGAAGCGTGGTCTGTAATTACTTTGAAGGAGTACCATATAGGAATGGGCAGTAGTGTTTGACAGCAAGCAAGACATCCATAAACTCCTTTTCTGTGACGCTATAATTCCGCTCAGCTTTTGAAAGCATTTTGCTAAAGTAAGACACAGGATGATCAACTTCATGCTCATCCAACTGGGCTAACATTGCACCAACAGCGTAGTCAGAGGCATCTGTGAACAACATGAAGAGTTTGATGTAGTAAGGGTGGCAGAGTATTTGTCTATTTTGTAACAGTGCCTTTAAGGTCTCAAAGGCGGCCTTTTGTTCAGCACCCCAATGGAAAGAGGTGTTCTTAGTTAATTTCCGTACTAGGGGCTCACTGAGCTGTGCGAATTTTGATATAAATTGATGGTAATAACCCATCATACCCAAAATACCTGGATGTTGTGAAGGGTTTTGGCGCAGGCATCTTGGATATTGCTTCAACTTTATCTTTAAGCGATTGTATCCCATTTTGAGAGATAGAGTGTCCAAGAAAATCCAGCTTCCTTTGGAAAAATGTGCATTTGGAGGGCTTTAATTTAATAATAGAAGCCCGTAAACGTTGAAACACCTCCTTTAGATGTGCAAGATGTTCATTGAAAGTCTTAGAGAAGACTGTGATATCATCGAGATAGAAAATGACGCAGCTTAATTTTAGATCATGCATGATATGATCCATTGCTCTCTGGAGAGTAGCAGGTGCGTTACATAGCCTTTGTGAGTCAGTTAGACTGGAAGAGACCCTCACTGCAGATAAGAGCACATTTCTCCTAAGCTTGTGGAGAAAGGTCCATTTTCCAATAACCACTAGCCAGGTCCATGGCGGAGAATAATTTAGACCCAGAAAGTTGGGCCAGAGCGTCATCAATGCGAGGGATAGAGTAACTATCCTTCTTGGTAAAATTGTTTAATTTATGGTAGTCCATCACTACCTGATAATCTCCATTTTTCTTCTTTATTAATAAAAGGAGTGAGGACCAAGGGCTTTGAGAAAGTACCAGCAATCCAGCATCCAGCAGCTGTTTGAGTTCCGTCCGCATCTGTAAGTCCTCAACTTTTGATTTGTGGTAGGGATTGGAACGAACAGGTTTAGCATCACCAACATCAATTGTATGCATCCACCCCTTCATATGCCCATAGTCATTGTCAGATTTGGAGAAAATGTCGCTGTAGGCCTCAAGTAAGGAGTGGACTTTTTCCAACTCAGCTGGGGTTAGTTCATCGGAGATTTGGACAGATTGTAGAGTACATATGGAGTGGTCGACAGGTAAGCCCATATCTGCCATAATCCCAATACAGTGGACTTGCTTGATGTCCCCAACGGGTATCAACAGGACTCTTCCGATCTCCTGATGCTTTTTTACCACCATATCCTTCTTGGTGAGATTTCTCAGCAACAGGTTAATAGGCCGCTGATAGGCAGGGTCTAACACGCCTGGAAAAACTCTTGGCTCAAAAGGACTAACTCCATCTATGCTGATGAGGTGAAGTAGGCAGTTGTGAGGATTTGCATGTTAATTTTCGTTTCAACTACCTTTTGTTCCCCGCCTTAATGACCACTTCTTCAGAAGCATAGAAAGGGATACCCTCCAATGCGTCCACTGAGGGGAGGAAATAGTTTGATATGCCTTCCTGCCGTGGATAGTACAGGGACAAAGCGGAGGAGGGATACTCAACTGTGCAAACATAATCCTTTTTATTAAGCTCACTATTAGACAGAATCAGAGGAACCTCATAGTTAAGCAGGGAGAGATAGCCCTGCTTTAAATTAATAACCCCTTCAATTCAAGCATAAATTGGGTTCAAATGAGTAAGTCGTAGGTATTATTAGTTAAAGCTACTGCTGGAGTTGACAAGAGAAGCTTCCTAAACTGTATGGGCAGAGAAGAGTAGGCTTTAATGGCACGGGTGTTGTTTAGCACAACCATTCCAAACTCTTTAGTGTAGTTAAGATCAGGGCCAGCTTAATCTTCTTCATGAGCTTTGTTGACACAAAGTTCACTGGGGACACAGTGTCAAGGATAGCTTTAAACTGCACTCCACTAACAACGACATCCACTTTAGTTAAAGTACCACCCAAGGAGGGGGAAGAGCGAGGACTTCTTTTAGATGAAAAGTGAAGGAAAGACGTTTTGCAGTTTCAAGGTATTTCTCCTGAATATTCTTCAAGGAGAGCACACTCTTGGTAGATCTGAGAAACGTAGCAATGAATTGGTCTGCATCACTAGCAGTGTTAATAACCTTGAGATCCCTTATAACGTGCCGAAGATAAGTGTGATGAGGGGTCTTAGACCAATTGAAACTCTCCGGATTCAAATGATCAGGTACCTCTACTTCACTTGGGGCTCCTAAAACATAATGCCCTATCTTCATCAACCCCCTCAGACTCGTCATCAGAGGGGTTATCAATGCAGGTTGGGGAGTCCATAGGAAGTGGGGTAGGATCAGGACTACCTTTATAGGATGATAAGTCAAGGGGTTGTTCCTCCACCCTATTAACTTTTAGGGGAGGCGTTGGAATTTCCACTACTTGAGTTCCGACTTAGAAAGCAGGGGGTTAATGCTGCCTCAAAAGAATAGGCTTCAGACTAAGGTTATCAAAATGAGAGGCTAAGGAAGATAGCACTGTAGAGGTAGATACTATATCTTCAATAGCTTTAGGGTTTTCAGTAGTGGGTTGCTTTTTTGAAACAGGCGGTTTAGCCTTTGTAACCTGTTCATTTAACCCACGTTTAGTGGGAGTGATTAAAAACCTGAGAAAGGAGTTTATGTGAAAGAGCAGGTTATCGAAATTACTTGGGAAGGCCTCTCTGAAGAAAAAGATTGGAAAGGTAAAGGGTCAACAGCTTTCACTGACTAAATATTTTGATCTGAAGACGCAGGGATGCACTTCCCTGTCACAGCCAGTACCATCTGCTTCTTGTTAGAGGAAGGAGTAACCGTTTGTGCTGGCAACGTCGTAAGAGCAGGTTTCCAAAGGGTAACAGCAGTAGTAGAAACAAACTTTGTTTGCGTAACTGTGTGACTCAAACACCCTTGGGTAGGGTCAAGCTCATAGATATCAGCAACCGCTAATAAGGCCTCCTTGATATCTCGTACAGTTGTGAAAGTGCGCTTTACAGAAGAGAGATGCATCAAAAAGGGAGGATGAGATACTAAGCCAGCCTAGATAGCTGCAATTGCCTCATCAAGAGAGAGTATTTTGGCAAGCAACTGAGGTTGAGCTTTTATATAGAAGCGCTCCACATAAGACTGAATAGATTTTCCCTTTTGTAAACTAAGGCACATAAAGGCCTGTTTCTGCCGTTACAAACTCTGTTTGGAGCCAAACTCATCAATAAGCAATTGCTTAACCTCCGCCCAAGTGCTAAGGTTGACCATGGAAGGGACCATAATTTCTTGAGCTAGACGGTTTAAGCAGGGAAGAATATTGTTTTTTTTTGTTGGTCAGTTGATCCTTCCATCACATATTCATAAACATAGAGGAAGGAAGCAATACTGCCCTCACCAGGTGTAAATTTGTCTCTAAGAGGGGTTTTTGTATAAACGGGCGCTGCTCAAGCACCTTAAGGCTGACAGAAACACTGGTTAATTGCTTTTCAAGAGCAACTACTTTTGGCTACAGGGATCCTCTGAAGAGAGCACCATTTTGTAGGAATCCAGCTTTCTAGGTGCTCACTGGTGCTAACGCCGCTGGATCCCACAAAGAATTTAACAAAATTTTAATAAAAGATACTAATGTAATCGTTTTTTCGAGTTTTACTAGTAAAGAGGGGTAAGTGATAAAAAGTAATCCCCTTGATATCCGCCTGATTTGTATACAAACTGATTTTTGAGGGATGGGGAATTTGAGGATAGTTTTGGAATAGTTTCAACACTTTCCAAATTAGGAAATATGCTAAGCTCCCTTATCAGACCGTTGGAGATGTGCGTTACAATTAGGGAAATTGAAAATGAGGTTTTGGAATCTTTTTTATGCTTCAATACCCAAATTGAAGTAAAATTCGGATTTTTGATTAAAAATACAAAAAACAACCACTCATTGAGCCAAAACTTACCAATGTTGATGCAATTGACGCCTGCTGCCCCAGCTTGGGGTGGTGGTGTGCTGCCATCTGGCATCTTTAAGCCGCCGCCAAAGTGCGCCTGGGCGGGCTCTGCTAGCCCTCCCAACGCTACCAGGCGTTATGTCCCCCCTCAGGACTTGGCCCACCACCTTACAAGCTCTCAGGTGGTGCTCCGGAGCCCTTTGGTGAACCCTTGGAGAAATTTGCGTTTTGACCTCTGGGTTGAATATGAGAATCATTTCCCATATTCAAGCGCAGCCATCATTGAGATGGCCATGGCAGTTTTCAAACCTGCCAGTTTTATTGACTTCTTACCCTTTAAGGGGTATTTCAACCTTGGCTTCCATTCAGAAGCTGATGCAGTAGCAGCAGCCAAGCTACAAATCATTTATAAAAAAATTCCTATTCACACTGTTCGCACCTGGCTCCCAGATGAGGCCACTTTGGTGGTCCAGTTCGCCAGGTTGCCCTCTTTCCTTTCCACCTGAACGCCTCCACCATGAGCTCACAGAGGGTTTGGCTATTTATGGCACAGACCTCATGTTGTAGCTTGTGGTTCCCAAAGGGGCAGATCAGTTGGCAGGGCCTCACGCCTTTGCAACGATCTGCCCATTTCATTGTGACTCTCTCCTTGTGATTCCCCCCACACTGTTATCAGATCCGCCCCTGATCACCCATTATGGGCGCGCATTGAAAACAGCTGCGCCATTTGCCCCTTGTGCTTTGAGCTTGACCACTCAAAGTGCAAGTGCCCCATGGGTGCCACTTCCACCACATCTGCTGTTCAGGGCTCAGCACTGCCCCAGCGGCTGCCTTGCCCCAATTTTTCAAATGGGGCTCAATCCTCCCACCCTCAACTTCATGGAATTCTGGCACTGCTTCGAAATCAGCAGCCAATCAAAATTTAAAAAAATTAAAAATTTTGAAAATTTGACCAGATTATAAAATCCTGAGTTTATGGCTGAACCAGTTTCAGCTGAGCTGCCATGGTCAACAGCACGTGGCCAATCAGCTCTGGCCACAGCCCCAATTCCTGTGGCTGGCCCATCGTTGGCTGAATCCAATCCATTCAAAAAACACAAATGGATTGAGAAGGACGGACGGCCATGCCACATGAAACCTGATTTTGCTTTGGAGGAGATCTTTGTTGACCCTCCCAAATCACGTTCCTACCATTTTTATCTAAAAAATGGGTTTCCAATTTATAAAAATATCAACAATATGGCAGTTGCAGCTGCAGCTGCCCCGGCCAACACCCTCCTCTGCCAGCAACTCCATGGGGCAATGAAGCTCCTTGTTGAGGGTATTCCTATCCCCAATTTTCCTCATGTTTTTGAGGAAGATGTGAAGTATGAAATGAGGAGCTTGCTTTCAGTGCAAGCTGCACTTGCATCAATGTAGTAAAATTTTCTTTTTTGACCCCAATTATCCCCAAACCCAACGGCGTATCAAGTCATTTACTTGTGTGCCAGCTCTCATCAATTTTGCTGAGTTCAATCTGCTCAATACGTTGAGCCGATGGACACCGCCAGCCTCATTAATGAAGAAAACCCCCAATTATACCTCCTTATGCCTCATGTCGCTGATGCTCCCACCCCAATGCTGTCTGCCATGGTCTGCCAGCTAAAGCGGGAGCCAGACAAACGCTTCCTCAAAGACTCCTCGCCATCTGATATAGCTTCCTAGGATGATAACCTACATGGCTATATTAGGAATTTTTTTTAATTTATGATAATCCCTTTATTTGGCCCATTTGCAAATAAAGATGTGTGGCGGCTCCCCCTTTTGGGTTGGGCACCACTAGTACTAAAAAAGAAAATTGGGGTTATGGGGCAGGATATACCCATGTGGCAAGGTTTTGATTTACTGCAACCAATCACCACTAGAGAAATTAATTTCACCTTGGGGACCTCCACCACGCCTATAAAAGGGGGTGGCCCCAACATAGGTGGTGTGAAGGACTTGGTGATGGTTGAGGGAGCACCTTCCGCTGGTGGCCCTGAAGTCCTTCAATGGTCAGTGAAATCCAATTGTTTGATTTTGCAGTTAGTGCCCTTCCAGGTTTCAAACTAGTGTTACCCCAATTAATGGGTTCTACCAAGAATTGGCCAGGGTCTTTTGGCTGATATTCTCAAAATCATCATTATTTTTGAATAAAGCGATTTTTGGATCATTGCAAACTCTTATATGGCCAACATATCCCCGTTCAGGCAGATTTTGACCCACAACCTTCTTCTTTTGAGGCCTGGAAGGCAAATGTCTGACAAGAAGAGCTCAAACTTATGGAGATAACTCTTGGTGTAGCAATTTTCTTGACTGTAGCTGGGGTTTGGAAATGGGCTCAAAGCTGAAAACTAGTAATGTTCAATGAAAATGAAAATAGGGGTGAAATAGACTACTTTATTAACTAAAAAGTTTTGATATTTATATGGAGAGTGGTGACATGACGCTGAAAGGACCTCCATGGACTCATACAATCAGGATCTTTCACATCCTTCTGGATTGACCGCCTGGTCGACTCCCTCATTGTTATGCATATTCCTTATAAAATATAATGGTGGGAGTTACGCCTTTCAAGGTTTGGGAAGTGGAGTTGTAATTCCAGAAGGTGTCTCTATCAATTTTCATGTGCGTGATGCTTACTGATCGAAATTCTCATCATTGCCTTCAAGGAAAGGTTTTGATCATGAATGCTCAAGAATCAACTCATTGAGGCTCGATTCAGGAGCAGAAATACTAACTCATTTATCTTCTTAAATTATGACAACGCCCCCTCAAAATCCTATTGGAGGGGGTATAGGGCCATGTGGAATCAGCCATGTACTTCATCTATCACTGTCCCTTGGTTGATATTGGCAATGGGTAATCAGAGTTACCTTATAAATGACCTTGTAACATATGGACTAAAGAACGTCAAGCTTATTCTGTTGACCTCTGGATTGTTAATGATAAAAGTGAACTAGGTCACCTAATTGAAAAATTGATAAGGAGGGTAATCTGACATAAAATTGTGATGTCTCAATTTATGTAGTGGTGACAGTTTTCTGAGTGGCTAGGGCTTGAAGACGGACAAATTTCATCAGCTAAGGCCCTCATGGTCAAATCAAAGATATCAGTAATGGAGGTATTGAGTTGGGGCTGAATGTTACTTAGTAGTCGAGGGGTACACCCATATAGAGCATTGTAAGGACATCTTGATTATCTGATGGTATCTTGTTCAGTAAGCAAGCAAGGCGCTGAAAGATAGTAATTCCAGCGTTTAGGGATGGAGGCATCCAGCTTCTGAAAAATAGAAAATTAGTGTTCTATTAGAACATTCCACCACCCCATTGGTTGATAGGTTATAGGGAGCAGTAAACTTTAATCTTTTCTAAAAAAGCGAAGTTAGTTCTTGGAAGATGTATGAGGTGAAATTAAGCCCATTGACCAAAAATTAAGTTTGTGGCATCCATGCTGAGCGAAAGTGTATCAAATAAAAAATAAGGCCATGGATTTTGTAGTGGCAGCGGAAGAAGAATTTTTTTGCCAATTTAGTCAAATGGTCCATAAATAGTAGAATATATTTATGGCTATGTAGCCTGCTAGTTAGAGGACCCACTACATCGATTCTGATGACATTTAAGTGGGTTTGACAGAGCCATGACTGAATGTTGATACTAGGTACAGCCCAATCTCAGGACTAATAATTCATATAATCCTCTAGAACCTCATGAATGGTCTCAACCATCTGATCCCAAAAGCATCATTTCTTTAGTCAATCATGGGTATTTTTTACTGGCCCATTTCCCGCAGTCATGTATCCTTTAAGAATAGCATTGGTTTGGGAAGAAGGGCGGATATAAGTGAGACATTTCTTGTTGATTTTCTTATATATCATTCCCTCTTTTTTAAGTCTCAGGTCATCTTTTGTAGCCTTGCTTGGATCTCAGGACTTCCAAATCCCATTGATCAAGCTGACCAGTTAGAATATACAGTCAGTCTTCTTTGGGGCTCAAGGCAGTCGAATTTAGCTTCCTCTAGAGACCTTTGGCAATCTGATGAACTGCTCTTATATGATAGAAGTAGTAAAGTTGTAGTTCTGCAGCCTTAGGGCCCATTTTGCTAATTGGCTGTCCAGGTCCATCATCTGCTGAAGCCATTGGAGTTAGAAACGGTCAGTGATGACAATGAAATGAGTGCCATATAAGTAGGACCAGAAATTCTTAATTGACAGCAAAAGCTAGGCACTCATGATTAGTAGCACTATAATTATATTTGTCCTTTCTTAAGGTCTTGGTAAAGTAAGCCACTGGGTGAATGACCTGATCCATTGTGCTGAGCTAGTGTTGGGTCTTTTAAGCCCATATTACCCAGATGATTAGACTACATATAGTGAATTTCCCATTAGGGGATTATATCCTTTAGTGGATGTGGGAGTTGTCATTTTTAATGATAACTATTGTTCAGAAAATTATCCAGAAAGTTTATTTACTTGTCCACTGGGTGTCAGTCCGTTGGATTGGTCATGTTTTGTCAGTGATGGTTGCTGATAAAGTTATTTACTTTATGGCTGGATTGCAGATTAGATAATTGGTAATTTATCATAGTAGTCAATTGGGTTTTGAAACTAATTGACTCAGGAATCTTTTTTTAGTTGATGATGACATGACATTGCTTCTAAAAGTAACTCATGGGTTAACCTTCTAGGTTTTGCGACCTGCAGTTAATGAGTAAAAGTCAAATTACTTAAGAAGACTGATAGCCCAATAAGGTTACTCCTCTGAGGTTGATTAATACTTGTGGGGATACCTTCCTAAATCAACCATGAAAAGGTCGTGACTCTAGTTGGTGATGAAATCCAACTAGGAAATGAGGGTGGTCCTCATGGGTGCTTCCTCAGATGGATAATCCATCACAACGGCTGCCAATTCTCAATGAGGCGCCAATAGAAGAGTTGGTCTTCAGATCCTCTATAAATTTCCTGCTTTCACAGTAAGCAAAAATAGGAATAAAATAGCGTAATTACCTTTTAGGTTGAGGCCTTTATACAGTGGATGTATATTTAGCTCTTAATATAATAGTTTAAAGATTATATATCATTTAAATTCAGTATATTGGCTATCAAGACATCTTCAGACTCTGCAATAAGAGAGTTTTGAGATTTAAGGTAAAAAATGAATCAAAGTCCCTAATTCCAAATTAGCCGCAGTGAATCAGCTCTCAAGCCTATCCAAACGGAGCCTTATCTTAATGGCACCGATCCCAAACTCAGTCAGGAATCTACATGCATTTGAGAATTAATAGAGACGACTTCAGGAGTCTCATCCCCACTTCCTAAATCACATGAGGTGACGTTTCCACCACTCCGGTCATGGGGACAGCGAAATACAATGAGGGTGCCACCCAGGAGGTCAATCTAGAAAGCCATGAAAGATCCTGAGCGGATGGGGCCATGAAGATCCTTGAGACACCATGTCCCTACACACCATATAAATATCAACACATTTTAATCTAATAAAGAGGTTGGTATCCAGTCCATCCTTGCGTTTTTGACCTCTTCTAGAATAATCGGCACAGTGTTTGGCTCTGAGCTTAATTTTAATAAGTTCTTAGGTTTGAATCCTGGTGCAACCCTTTTTCATGAATTTTCAGCTTCAAGCCCACCCTAAACCTTGGCAACAGTATAGAGAGTTGAACGCCAATAAAAGTGGTGCTCACTAAAGGGGGCTCCAAGCTGTTTAAGTAAAAATGTCTATTACAAACAATGGAGAATAATAGCAGTCCTGAAGATCAATCTGCTGATCAGTCAAGAAGCATTGCTCGATGGATTAGTACCTCATGGTATGAAATACCACCCACGCAGCTGAGAATTTGGAGTTCTGGGCCACATTCCAGTTCTCATTGCCTTCTGTTGATGAAAGTCAGTACCAACTTCAGTATGAGAGCCTTAACAATATTGTCCAACAATTAATAAATGGCACCTACTCTATGGGTGCCCATTCCAGCCACTCCCACGCCTCTTCTGTGCCCTCTATCATGCGGGACCTCTATGCCTCGGCCCAGTTGCCAGCAGGAGAACTTTCCCTGGTTCCTGAATGCTATCTTCACAACTTTTTCCACTCAGCTATTCATCACCTACTCTATCTATTTGGGTTGCACCTTCCTGAAATCTCCCAACAACTGGGGCTCACCCAAGACTTACTCTCCCACATTGTCAACTTTTACAACGTGGCTTCCTCCCTTGTCAATGACAACCACAAGGCCATTATCAATAACTAACAATTAATCTAATGAGGCCCAAGACCAAATAGTGGTGTTGGATAGCGGGATCTCTGGCTATCTTGAGAACCAGTTGCTTCAGAACGTCCAACGCTTGAGGCAACTTGGAATCAGCGCCTCCTCCAAGTTGAAATTCTTGCACAGACCCTACAACAACACTATCAAGAGCTAGCCTTTTGTGACTAACCCTCTGGGAGTGAAGGTCTTGAAGGGCCTAGGGGGCCCAAAGGCCTCAAAGGGCGTGAGGGACACAAAGGACCAGAGGGTCCTTGTGGACCTCAAGGGCCCTCAGGTTCTAAGCACCCACTCTCAACACCCCTGACGACCCCTGGTGAAAAGATGTGATAGCAGCCTTGGCCTCCTTACACAATAAAATTCAGAATGTAGCTCAGGGGTGTATATCTGAGTGGACAGAGTCACCCTCGACCCTAGGGTCTCCATTGAGGCACTGCCAGATAAAATGGACAACTTCAGCGCCTTCACCAAGCTTACCAATAGTTGTATCTATCAGCTCAAACAAAGTTTGTCAAGGGTTTGAAACCCATTTAACCAAATTGGAGAGCCAGCTTCGCCTTCAGGGCACTGACATTCAATCACTAAAAGAACAGGTTGCAAATAAGGCTTCTGTTTCCTCCATCAACCAAAACTAGGATGATATTCAAGAGGACCTTGAGGGCCTATGTCAACAGCTAGATCAGCAGCCTCCCCATGACTATGTGGAGACGAGATCTCTGAGCCAGCGCCCTTCCATGGTGTTAACACCCTCTCACCCCTCTTGTGATTAACTTTAACCTAGTTTTAAGGAAGTGTTCACCACCAGCCAAGAAAGCAATGCTTCCTTTATGTACTCATATGAGAGTTCCATGAAAGAGGCCACTGGCCAGCAGAAGGTGAAGCATATTCACTCCTTACTCAACAGCACTTCTTGGGAGATCATGAACCCCATTCGAAGGAGAGTAACACCTGGGAACAGGTTATTATAGCCTTAATCCAAAAGTTTGGCAGCAATCAAACCCTGGCCAACCAAAAACAAGCATTTATGGTTATCCGCCTGAAATAAGGGGAAAGCCTCATAGAGTTTGTCAGCCGTTTAATGCCCAAGCGCAACCCTTAGTCAAACCAATTGTATCACCTTGGACGATGCTATGACTGCTGTTAACTCCGCATTGAGATCCTACCCTGAGGTTTAAATGCATATGATTGGGCAGAAGAATGGGCTTACTTGTATCTGAGAAATCAAAAAAGCACTTAACATGATCCCTTCATTGACCCTACACTCTATGGCTACCTCTACAGGTCCCTTTGACTTCAAGTTCATGTGGTCAAAAACCAGAAATTTTTCAAACCTCAATGCACCTACTGTAATAGTTTCAGACACAGTGCCAAGACCTGCTGGAAATGACTTGCTGAGGAGGTGGGAAAAAGGCTGTCAGCACGAAGGACGAGGCGCTTCATGCTGACATCCCTACTACGCCTCAAGAATCCTCCATGGCTCAAATGAACTTGGAGCTATTGTACTTGGAGAAGAAGTTTTTGTACCCATCAACAATAAAGAGATTGATGCTGCTTTCTCATCTTCTGATGACTCTCCTATGTTTCTCATGATAATACTCCAGTTCAGAAGTTTGGTTAACCACATCGCAGTTTGAGTTCATAAAATCACAGTCCTTGCCATAGTCGACAGTGGCACCCCCATGAATGTCATTTCATCCAAGTTAATGAAGCGCATCAAGATTACTCCATATTTGCCCCACTATATATAGTATGGCACGGCTGGCCCACAATGCACCTGATCTATAGGGCCTATTCCTCTCTACTAGTGCAGTTTGGAAAGTTTGCTGTAAACACCACCACTGTTGCGCTAGATAACCATAGCTATGACCTGCTTCTTAGGGCTCAGTTCCTTTAAGACTACTCAGGCGTTGTCCATTATGACGATGGCTTTCTATCCCTACTAGGGCATCAGGTCCCTCTGATTTTCGAAACTTCTCATGGCTCTAAGATAAAAGTCAAAACCTGAGCCTGTTTACTGGAGAGTGAAGACTGAATTGATCAGCTTGAATATCACATAGGGGGCCCTCAAGTCTTATTGCCCCCTGTTGTTGATGGGTGTCAGATTCTGGTGGTTGGCTCAAAAATAAATCTTTGACAACCATAAGATCAGGCCAATTATACTTTCAATGCTCGAGCTAATACCCTAACTCTCACCTAAAAGCCTATTGCAACTACATGGCTTGGGCTGAATATCTCAATGTCAATTTGATCAAGTACTTTATCAAAAAGCTCAGGCCATATACACTTGCATATTATGGCTGATTATCACTGACCAAATCTTTGCAATTTGTCCTAATTATCAAGAACAATATCAAACATTTATTAAAAATAATTTGAGACTGACCCAAAGATAACGTTAAAATTCCCATGGACAATCAGACAAATGATAAACGTAATCAATTTCCCGCCCTGGGGAGAAATTCGTATGTCAATCCCCATAACTGGCATGATAGTACTTGAGAATGGACTGCCCAAATGGGAGTACCTAGTGCTATTGAGAGAGAGGCCTACTGATGTCCCAATTTGGGGTATGTAATTTACTGCAACTGATGCCAAAATTTCACAGAAGATGTATTTCGTCAGAAGTATGATGAAACTCAAGTTAGAATTCTAGGACAATTTTGCACGTTATTTTGGCGATTTTTGTCCCTGAAATCCTCCTGATTTTGAGAGTATTTTGCCATCAATGAACCTAGCAATAGGTCATAGTTTGCATCAGTTCAAGGGTTAAACTGAGGTGGAAATTAATCTGTTAGGAAAGTGCTCAAAAGTGGCCAGGAGAGTAATAAGCTAGACTTAGACAACTGGCGCCCCATTTCTTTAACTAACACGGATACAAAAATTTTAACAAAAATCATGGCTAACCGTTTAGGGATTGTAGCATCTGCCACCATCTCCCCAGAACAATTTGGTTTCATACCCAGAAGGTCGATTTGGGACAACGTGCACTCTGTGGCCAACGCGTGCCAGTCCACAACCTCTGGGGCACTTGCATTTTTGGACCATCAGAAGGCTTATGATAGAGTAAACTGGGAATACCTCAGGGCCTGCCTCCATCAATTCCGCTTACCCCCTCGCTTCATCAACTGGGTGATGCTGCTCATGGAATCTGCAACAATGGCAGTACGTGGCCCTGGCTTCCTAACGGAAGTAGTCCGCCCTCAAAGGGGCTTGCGACAAGGGGACCCCCCTTAGCCCACTCTATATAACTTCAGCCTTGACCCACTACTTCAAAACGCGAATGCCCAACTCACTGGGGTCCATGTGCCATGCCAAGCCCCAGTCAAGATGATGGAGTTTGCAGACGACTGTGTGGTTGGGGTGTCTAATAATAAAGATGCACGCGCACTTCAAGCTCTCATCCAGGAGTATTCCCAGGTAAGTAACGCTGCACTGAACGCCTCCAAAAACTGAAATCATCCTCCTTGGTCGGTATCAAAACTGCTGGGCCCCTGCAACCAGAGCCCAGCCCAGCCCAGCCCATCTGCTCACACACGCGCTCGCCCTCCCAGCTCACCCCACACCGCCCCACTGGTGCTCCCCTTTGTGCCACGCTCTACCATAGGGCTGGTCCGCCATCTGGGCGTGTGGGTGGAGGCAGGTGGATATGCATCAGCAGTAATGGAGAGTCATATTCTAGACAACGTGACGAAGCGCATCGCCTCCCTCAGAGCCCACCCTACTTCCCTTACTGGCAGGGTCGTTTTGGCCAACTCTATGCTCCTCTCCAAAGTCTGGTTTGGAGCCCACGCCATCCCCTTCTCCCCAAGCTCTTCAAATCCTTACATGCCCTGCTGCAAGGATGGCTATGGTCAGGCCGCCCTCCACCAGCACGGTTAAAGTCATGTTTGGCCCTCATCAGCATGGTGGCATGGGCCTGCTTGACTTCAGAGCCCATGCGGCCAAGATCTTGGATACCTGGATTGCAGCTATCACTGCTCCTACACTCCCCTCCCAACACTGGTCCCACGCGGCCCGCTCCAACTTCTCCCGCGCCTTGGCCTCAACAATCCATCGAACCCCCACTCCCTGATGTAATACTTGGCTTCAAACCCATCGGCCACAGGTCCTCACGGTACTAAAACCCACTACAAACGAATCCTCCTCTCCATGCGGAGCGCTGAGTGGAGAATTCATATTAGCGGACATACAACCCGAAGAGGCCGCCCCTCTCCTCAGTTCACACAAGAGGTACAGGGGCTACCCATCCATGATGACGTGATCCCCACACGGCCCCATGTCCTATCCAGGGTGGACTACCTGGACATGATGGACATCCCTTACTCCATTGAGACCCAAAAACTATCTGGAAATACGCACACCATCCCCTGTTGCAGCCTCAAATCCGTTCCCATGTGTGGCGCTGCCTGAGGTGGGTGTACCATACAGCGAACGCTCTAACGCTTTACACTCATCTTGCGTCGTGTGTGGCCAGTATGGAACGCTGTTCCACCGCCTGGAGAAGTGTCCTACCTCTAAAGTGATATGGCGCGAAGTTCAACGTCTACTGGGCCAGAATCAAACACATCCCTTCAGTCTGTCAAGAGATATGTTTCCTTTATCAATGGCCTCCCCCCTTATACCCTCCCTCCATGCTCTGATGTTTGTAATCGCCATGTGGACCATCCACACGATTGTCTTGGATGCCATCGCAGGCTTCATTCCCACCCTCCCAGAAGCTGTCCACAGATTCCAGTCTCATTTGGTGGACCACTTTCAAGCGTGGATGTTTGGATACCTCCCACCATGCCGCTGACAGCTGGTATCCTCCTAGTTCCCAATTTGGTTCATCAAATCAGACCCCTTCCTCCACACATGTTCAATTGTGGCTACGGCCCCTTCACGCGTTCCCTCCCCTTCCCCATAAGTGGCGTTCCCACTGGCAACAAGAGATAGCATCGCTTCTCTGGGGTGCCTTCCCTGTTACTAAGTGTTGTCTTGGTCGGGTCAATTTTGGAAGTGTCCATCCTATGGTTGGCCTTCCCCACAATAAATTTAAAATTTAAAAGTGGCCAGGAGATGCCCTAGAGGTATAAATACCAGCGCCTGGCCTAATTACTGATCATCAAATAAATATCTTCTTAGTAAAGATATTTTATTTTATTTCTTTCCTGGTTTTCTTATCTGAATGCAAACTTTGGAGAAGTGTAGACAAGCTGGAAGTGCAAAATACCCAGCTTATAACTAAACCTGCCTCAGAAAAGGTTCCCAATTGCAAAGAGAAAATTACGCCCAATCTCAACCAGAAGAGTCTGGGATATTTTGATATGCCTAGTGAGTTTCCAGATGTTCTGAATATTATAAGCCACTGGCAACTCAAAATCAATCTAAGGAACTTTGTCTCGTTAAGCATGTAGGAATCTAATTATCAAGTGAGAGATCTCAGGGAAAATCACAACTGGTGCTCACGCAAAATAAGTGACACTCTCTGAAATGGATTCACATAACCAATTCCTGACAGATTCAGCCAGATGAGAAAGCGACAATGAGATGAAAACTAGCAACAAGGAAATATCTATTATTTCAATACCAGCCGCCAAGGTTCTGAAGCTGGTAACTCCTACTTTCTGGACCTTAACACAGTGCAGGGGAGCTCATGAAGATACAACAAGCCAAATTGATCTTGCATCTGCAATCATAAAAGCTATTCTGGAAACCCTGTATCAGGGTTTTAGGATTGGTACTTCACAAATCGATCCCTCCTTCAGCCTGTTCTACTACCCTAAGGATCAGGCGCTCAAGATGGAATAATTGCATGAAGTACCACGATGCAACCATGGAATCTCTTGCCAAACGTCTCACAGACATTCAAGCAACTAATGAATTCCTGGCTAACTTTGTTCAACCCTCAATTAGGAATATCCAGCGAATCATTGCTAGAAAAAGTCTGGAAATCATGGAAATCTACCGTGTGCAAGGGGAGGAACAATTTTCCTGAAATTCTCTATTGGACAAACTAAATTCCAGTTTTGCTGAAGTCCAAAAAGCAATTGTGGATAACATGGGACTTGCCAATGAAGCTCATGGGGGATTAGATACCCTTGAGGAGCTTCTAAACGAAGGAGTCATGAAGATAGCCGCAGAAGTTCTTGCTCACCATGGGCTATCACTTGAATGGGTACAAAAAATGAATAACCGCTCCCAAAAACTAGAAACTAATTCTGATTTCCTATTGCCTCAGTCAGAAAGCCTTACCATACATGCCACTTCTGGCCAAAGAAATCACCTGGAGTTAAATGTAAAGCATGATGATTTCAAGAATTATGTTTTGGATGAGCTGGATAATGTAAACAAAAGCATCGAAGACCTGGAAGCAAAACCAGCCATCCCAAATAGGGATGAAATTTGTGACTTGATCAAAGAGGAACTTTAAAAGATTTAGACGGTTGTGTCAAGATTGCAGGCTAGAAATACTGAAATCACTCAGGAGAATTGGGAACTCAGAATGCAATTATCAACTGCAAATTCCTGAGTAGACAGTATGGCCAAAGACATTATAAGCAATCAAGTTTGTTCAAAGAGGGGTATGACAACTTTTAAAAAGGAAGTTGAATCTCTCAAAAAGCAAAGCTGCCAGTGCTCACTCAGCTCCAGCAAAAAAGCTTAGGAAAAAGCTCTGCTTATTCGGCTAAAAGACAGTTTGGAAAAACAACTAAGGGTCGAGTTCAAGCATCAGATTCCAGTAGTTCAGTGCAATATCATTAGATTAAATCATTGGAAATTGACACTGATGCAGAAAGTGATATTTTGATCATCCATTCTATGCCTAGAGTCCTGGCATCAATCCTGACTACAGATACTCCCCAACAGGAAAGAGGGAAAATTATGAGCGATGATACACCAAGAAGTTCAAGAAGTACAACCCTATGCCCAAAACAGAGTGAGATGAATTTAAACCCTTGAATTTACCGAAGTTTGATAGGGATGGGAACGTTCAAACTTTCCTCAAGCTATCTGAAAAAACAATGCAGGGAGCATCAGACCATTCAAAAGGATCAGCACTGATCAACTCACTTGATGCCCATAGCTGTGACCTCATTATGCCCTATTTGAGTGACTATTGTTCCAAAATGGATGCCAAAATTGCAGTGAAAAAACAGTATGGAGGGCCTGAGAAATTAGAAACCCAAAAAAGAGAGCTTCTTAGTATTGAATATAAGCAGAATGAGACTATTAAGGACTTTGCTGACAGATTTTTCCATGAGGCACAAGTTCTGCTTGGGTGCAATGCAATAGATAGTTTGACGCTAAGATTGCAATGGAGCACGCAGTTATGCCCTTCCATAAACTTCACAATTTCATGATACCTGTATTCAATGAAAGCTTGGAAATCCAAGAGCTTACCAATTGCTTGAGAAGCTGTTCCCATAATTTCAATACCCCTAATCAGGCCAAGGATCAAATAAAATCCCTATTTTTGGGCCCAAAGAGCAACACTATGTCTGACCAGGGGAAAATTTTAAACTATGAACCAAAAATTCTAGCTAAAGAAGCTAACAGGGATAATTACATGCCACAATTGTGGTCAACAAGGGCATTTTGCTAGCCAATGCTACAGAAGGTCCAACAAAAAGCCTGAGGTCAACGTTGCTCTAGAAATCAACAGTGACTGTGAGGCGGGAAAAGAGTTGGTGTAGTAGAGTTGGAATGCTTTAACTCCACTGATATTTAAACCATTCCACATGACCCTCGCGAGCTCTTTAGGGCTGAAGATGTTGCCAAAAAAACCTCCACCATATTGTAGCTAATAATGTCATGATGGTCACTACTCGGGCCACAGCAAAAGCAACTAAACCATTTAAAATTACCAAAAAAGCCTGAGCAGAATATCAAAACCTTATGCAAAAGAGATTTTAGATCAGGGTTTAGTCCTCCAACCTGGATGTAGAACCTACCTACCTAAGCTTAACAACGTCCAAGTAGCCATTCCCATGAAGACCTCAGCAGATAACTTCCTAGATATTTTCTTAAGCCTGAAATCACATCTATAATTGGGCAGCAGTCACAATATTCACACAATAAATACCTCTGAAAACAAACTCAGAATGTACTTATGTAGATATAGCAGTAAACAAGGTGTAAGTTCAGGCCATCTTTGATAATGGTGCTCCTATCATTATAATCAGCACAAAGTTTGTTAAAAAACTGAAAATTGCACCTGATGTTTCCCACTGTCAGGAATATGGAACAGCTGGAGCAAATAAAACTAAATCGCTGGGTGCATACAGCTCTCTACCTCTCAGAATTGGATCTATTGTAGTAACAGCACCTGCTATAGTATTGCCAAACATGACTATTATATCCTAGTCAGGACTGATTTCCTAAGAAGATATGGAGTTTTTACCAATCATAAGGATGATATTCTCACCATTTTTGGACAGGCTATTCCACTTTACTATAAATGGAATAGGGCAGTTGAGAAAAAAACCCAGCCTATTCATAAATCTGGCCTACAAAGATGGAGTAGTCCTGATTCCTTATGTCAAAGCACGGTCAAAAATAAAAACAATACCCACTCATATCAATGAGTCAATGGGCATTCTACTTCAATCAAATCAGAGCATCACTATACCATCTGGAGATCAAGTAATCATCTCGACTGGACTAACAATTAATATCCCAGAAGGACTTTATGGTGAAGTATATCAACCATGGTTCAAATCACAAATTTGAACTAAACATTGCTCCTGTGTTATCATTCCTGGCCACAGAAATACTTATCTTATGTGAAAACATGCAAAATCGGCTCATCTCCATCAAGTGACATTAAACAATCGCATTTCTGCATCTGTTCCCTACCACAGAAATTCACTCATTTCATGAGTTTGGAACTTTTGTTGAATTAGGGCTCCATGATAAGGACCTACTCAGCATAAATAATGTCGTCCCTATGACTGGTTTAAGCAACCTGACCAACTCTGAGGCCAAGCTCTAGGAGTTATTCTTTAAATATTGGGAAATATTTGCACAAGATGATTTTGACTTGTAATGTGCTAAGGGTCACCCACAAAATCAATACTGAAGATCATAAACCAATTCGATTAAGCCAGATTAGAAGCTCAAAATCATCAGAAGAAGCTGTATCCAAGAAGATTAAGGAACTCCTCAATTATGGCATGGTAGTGACTTCAAAAAGTCCTTGGGCAACACTAATTCTAATAGTGAAGAAAAAGGATGGAAACAACCAAGTAGTCATTGATTATCAGAAGTTAAACAACATCACAAAGAAGGACTAGTACCCTCCGCCACGAATTGATGATGCCCTGGATAGGATAGGGGGCGTGAAGTTCTCAGAAATGGACCTTATCTTTGGATATTGGCAAATAGATCTTCCCAAAGAGGAGCGCAAAAAATGTGCAAATATAACCCAAGAGGGCCTGATCCAACCGACAAGAATGCCTCAATGGCTCTACAATGCCCCGGCTACTTTCCAAAGGGCTATGGACACAATTCTGAGAGGTTTTAAGTTGTCATGTGTACTAGTTGTTTAATGATATCAATATTTTCAGACACACTTTTTGACAACCACCTGGAACATTTAGAGGATGTTTTCAGAAGGCTAACAACTGCATACTTAATAATCAAGCCCAGAAAATACCAGTTCTTAAATTACCAACTGGAATACCTTGGATTTGTAATTGACAGTGGGTCTTCACCCCAACCCTCTAAGCTGGATGCCATCCAAAAATGAAATGGACCAAATCCAAGCGCAATATCTAAGTATTACTAGGAATGATTAGTACTATCACCAATTTATCGCCAATTTTGCACAACTTGGGGAGCCGTTTTTCTATCTACTTAAAGATAAGGTCCCATTCGACTGAACTCCAGCTTGCCAGTATGCATTTGACCAACTCTAGTTGGCCCTATTGAACGCGCCTGTTCTTTATTACCTGGACTTTGATCATGTATTTATTGCTCAAACTGACGCGTCCCTTAACAGCATTGGGAGCCATATTATCACAAGTTGGAGAAGACAGGGAAGAACATCCTGTCGCCTTTGCTATTTGGACCTTAGATGTTTTGAAAGGAACTACACGGTGACAGAATTAGAATGCTTAGCCATCATATTTGCTTGCAAGCAATTTTGGGTCTACCTTCATGGCACTAATTTCAAAGTTGTTACCAATCATGCTTCCCTAAGATTATTGAACAACTTAAGAGAACCTGAGGGCCAATTAGCCTTCTGGGCATTAAAGCTTCAAGCTTATGACTTCACCCCTAAGCATTGAGATAGGGCAATACATCAAAACACTGATTGCATATACTGATAACTCACCATTACAACACTTAGTCAGGACGCTGATGATTTGTTAAAGAAAATCAGTCAATGAAGAGTACCATAATGAGCCTGAATACACTTAAAAATATTTTTGGATCTACGAAAAATATAACTATCAAAAACGGGACGCTTTACAAGATCGTTGAGGGCAAAAAGTATATTTTCCCAAGACCCTCAGCCTGAACAGACCTAATAATGGTGGCGAATAAGGCCATAGGGCATGGCGGATTTAGATAGATGAAAGAGCATTTGAAGCAATTCTAAATATTGGGAGTCATAGCATTTCAACATCTAAGAAATGTTAGAATGCTGTGTGGAGTGCCAAGATGAAAAACAAATATGAAAAAGCACATCTTACCAGCTTGTTCGGCCCAAGTTTTCCTGGCACACTGTATCTATCAATGTCGTTATCCCACTTCCAACAAGCAATATGAAGGCCAAGTACATCATTGTAGCCATTGACCAATTGACCAAATGTGTCTAGGCCAAGGTTATTAGGGAAGCTGGAGCGGCAACTACAGCCAAGTTCGTCCTTGAAAACATCATCCACAAGCATGGATGTCCCAGGTTATTCTGACTGATATTGGAACCAAAATTTACCAATGTCCTTTCCAAGATCAACCAATTAATGTGAGTATGAGGTGTGCTTTATGCTCCCTATCATCCCAAAACTAATGGTACTGTTGAGCGGGCAAATGGGACATTAGTGAACATTATCAGGAAATTAACTTTGACCAAACCATCCAAATGGAGTACTTAACTAAGTTTGGCAGTATTTGCCTGCAATATCTCCTACCATTCGTCAACCAGGATGTCCCCATTTCAAGTATTATATGGAAGACATTCAGCCCTACCAACGCGACTATATTTGGCTCTAGAGGAAACTGATGAAAATACTATCCTCAATACATAAAGAAGCTTCTGGGATGCTTTAATCAAGCTACAAGCTCAGGCCTTCAACAACAGTTTTGCCTTAAAAAGGCCTGACATCAAAAGGACTTAGAGAATTGCTACAAAATGGCTGAAATTGAGATTAACAATGAAGCTCTATATTGCAACACTCGAGGATTGGGCCAATTGCAAAAGTTAGATTGCATCTGGGTAGGGTCATTCAAAGTTATTGAGAAGACATCTAAGTTCATATAAACAATATAGGATATTATGACCGGCCATATATACAACTGAGTCCATAAAAAATTCCTAAAAAGGTTTAATAAGTGGGCCGATTAAGAAAAAAGAAAAAAGGAAAAAAACAACAAACATATATATATATATATAGTTTTATTCTAGTTAATAATTTAGTTTGCACTTAAGGATGGGGATAGTATCCAACTCCAGACTTATCAGGCGTTTGGGTGAAAGATAACATATTAAAAAAGGCTAATTGGGAATCTTAGGGCTTATGAGCAAGTCAAGTGGGGGGGGAAATGTCAGATTCTGGTGGTTGACCCAAAAAAACCCTTCAACAACCAACAGATCAGGGCGATTATCCTTCCAATAATCAAACCAATAATTTAACTCTTGACTCAAGCCTATTGCAATTACTAGACTTGGGAAAATTATCCTCAACATCAATTCAATCAACTACTTTATCAAAATCTTGGGCCAAATCCACTCGCGCATTATAGCCAATTATCACTACATCAAAAAATTGGCAATTGGTCCTGAGTATTGGAAGCAATGTCAAACACTCCACACATGAAACCGTTCAGGAAAGACCCAAAGATAACGTCTAAAATTCCTATGGACTTTTGAACGTTTTAACTTAATCAATCTCCCACCCTAGGGCAAAATTCGTATGTCAATCTTTGTAATCAGCGTGATAGTACTTGAACATAGACTGCCCAAATGGGAGTACCTAGTGCTATTGAGAGAGAGGCCTGTCGACATCCTGATTAGGGGTACATCATCTACTTTAATTAGTGCAGAAATTTCATAGAAGATGTATTTTGTCAGCAGTATGACAAACTCAAATCAAGAGGATCCTAGGACAATTTTGCATGTTCTTACTGCGATTTTTGTCCCTGAAATCCTCCCAATTTTGAAAGTATTTTGCCACCAATAAACCTAGCAATAGGTCTCAGTCGTATCAGTCCAAGGGCCAAACTGAGGTGGTAAAATAATCTGTTGAAATTACGTGCTCAAAAGTGGCCAGGAGATGCCCTAGAGGTATAAATACCAGCACCTGGCCTAATGATTAAATAAAATAAGCTTCACTGATAAAGACATTTTATTTTATCTCTTTCCTAGTTTTTTATCAAAATCTTTTCTTTGGAGAATTGTTGACAAGATGGAAGTGCCCAATCTATACCTTGTAACTAAACCTGCCTCAGTAGAAGTTCCCAACTATGAATGGAAATTAAGCCCAAAATCAACCAGTAGAGTTGAGGCTATTTTAATATGCCTAGTGAGTTTCCAAATGGTCCAAATAAAATACGCCACTGGCAAAATTGAGGATCAATTAAAAAAAGATTTTTATTCTGATTAAGCATTCAGGAATCTAATTACCAAGTGAGCGATCTTCAGAATTTAACAACAAGTAGAGAAACTTCTCAATTTAACAATAAGCATGATCCCCTACACACCTTCCAACCAGGTGACCTCGTCCTATTCTACCATCACCGCCCTGGAGGTTGTGATCACAAATTGGGCACCAACTAGTCATGGCCTTATCAAGTCATATATAGATGAGACAATAACACTCCATATAGAGTCTGTTCATGGCACAGTCACAAACTGAATACATAGTTGCTTCCTACATCCGTTTCCCCCCTGCGCCAAGATCTAGAGAGGGTATTGTCAGAATTCCTACCCAAATGGCAGATTTGTATGTGTCAGATGTTAGGAATTGATATTGACCACAAAAAGCCCAAACTTCTGTCAGGGATAATCCATGACAAAAGTTGACCATTATCAAAGTCAGAGCTCAACCCTGCTGACGTAGGCAAATTATACTCCCTCAGAGCTACCACACTTGAGGGTTAAAACCTGAGCCATGAGACAAGCATGAGAAATTCAACCAAGAGAATTGGGCTTTTACCATGTAAAAATTTACTTAGTTGGGTTATTATTGGCAACAACCCTAGTAATCTTTTTACTGCACAGGTTTAGTTTCCTCATGCACTTTGTCACATTGTATAGTAGAATGGATTATTAATCAATAATAGTATACCAACAATTATCCGTAGTTGAGTATAATTCTTATATTTTGGCCCAACGCTCAGCCAGTATTCCCTATTTAATACTTGTGATGTCATAATTGTAGGGATTTTTTCCCTTGTTCTGTCCAACCCAATCTTCACTATGATACCCTGGTGACAATCTCTTTGGTCCAACACAAAGTTGGCAGCAATCCCAGATTGTGACTTTTTCTTCTCTAGATCCCCACTCAGATCTTTACTCTTTTCTCTAAGAGTCTTCCAATTATCTCAAACAGCAATAATATCCTTGAGAAAGAATAGCACAATGGAAGCTGATGATAGTTTACTTTAAAATATACACTGAATGAATAACTTAGAACTATATAACTCTGTTCTTGTAATTACTCCTTTTTTATTATAGTGATTCTAGAGAATTTATAGAGGGGATTCAGTCATCAAACCTCAATTGACACCTTTTCGTTGAAACGGCAGCCATTGCTATTAATTCCCCCATCCTCATATTGGCAGCAATGGTCTTCCCCATACAAGCTAGGATTCTGTCATTGGACATCCTCAAGACCTAAACAGAAAGAGTCAGAAAATGTGTCCCTAACGTTTTCCTCTCAATCCAAGCGAACCAACCATATTTGGCTAATGACTTGCTTAGGTAATGGGACTTATTACCCATTAAGGCAGGTCACGCACCAACTAATTGATTTGCTAGTTGCAGGCGGCATCACTCGCCTCACAACTTGCTATTTATTCCCAATCAGTCAGTGATGAATCCTGACTAATCCCAATCAGTACACCTGATAGTTAATCACTATCAGATGCCCCTATTTCGTTGGCAACTCTGCCCGATGAGATCTTAAGTATTTATCAAGATTAATCACCGATGGATACAACCAGGCGAATATCCCAAAATCCCCTTAACATAGTTACTCTGAAACTCGTACCAACAGATTTCCAATTCACTTCGCCTTAGGGAATTTTCCCCTAGCAATTCCAGGTAATCTAGCAGGCTGGAAATATGTGCAAAAATCCCAACATACCAAAAACCCAATTTGATTATTTTATTAGATCTAAACTTGAGCTACTTAGATTTCTTCAAAACACCTCCCCAATTACACTTAAATAGCTGGAATTAAGCTAAAAAACTTTATTCTTTTTCTCCCTTTTCACAATTTTAAGTAAAAATTGTATCTAATTGGAATTTGCCTCACCAGACTAGATATCTGGATCAACAAAACTTATTGATCAAGAAAAGCAACCAAGGTAAGTATCCAGCACACTCAGACTTTGGGTCAACTTACCAATTTACAACTAAGGATCTGTGGTATCAACCTGTGATCCAAACAAGGGATTTGCAGTGAAGTAAGCGGAGGATTCTTCTGTCGCAAGCTCAGGTTTGTTCAATACATTTAAAATTTTATCTGCCAAGGCTTGGCAGTCTATAGAAGAGCTGACCGCCTAAAATTTGTTTGGTTAACTGATCAACATAAAAGTATGAAAGTAGGAGGTTCTTATTTTCTTGAATAGACAGAGGGACTTCAACCTCTGATGGGGCGGCTAACACAAAAAACTGGAAGTACTGGGGATACAGCTAGAACTAGAACAAGGGTCTTGAGGCACTTGTTTTCCATCATCATAGGGAGCCTCTTGCCATATACTGACTGATCTTTTGCTGACTTGTGTTGAAGGATGTGGCAGTCAGCTACAGTGTGGTTGTTTCTTCTGCAAAGTGTGCAGTATAATTCAGGTTTAGGCAGATTAAGGGTGTAACTGCTAACATTTGAGACCAAGGTTTGTTCTTATTATTATTAATTTGAGTGGGCCTTAAGGTTTAAGCAGGTCATCTGGAAACTCAAAAATAGCTTCTTTAATATGGAGAAGAGATGTCCAATTAGAACTTCACTTCTTTCAGATAAAATATAATGTAAGGCATTTTTAAATACCAAAAATGAAGCAGTGGTAGCATCATCTAAGGTAAGACGGTTTCTTACAATCAACGTTTGAGCTTCAAGGTAAAAACAGTGAGCAAACTCATTGGCAGTTTCCTCACGCTTAAGTCTTATATCCATAAAAGTTTGCTTTAGGTTGGACAGGGTTATGTCACTCCCAAATTCCCGAAGCAATTTAGACTTAGAATCACCCAAGTCTGGCAATGCATTTAATGAGGTATTATAAAGTCTTGAGCTACACAACTAAGACAGTTAGTTAGGTGTTTAAGTCGTGGGGTGTCAGTAGCTCTTCCATAGAATTTTCGCAACAAAATAAGAAAGAGAAGATACTCTTTCGCCTGGGACGTACTTCTCTTTAAATGAGGGTTGGAGTATGCCACTAGGAGGAGTTAATGGCCAAACAACGTGAGCTGAAACCAGAGGAACATTTTCCCCTAGAGAGGAACTGATGCTGCAGAAAGTGTCATAATGGTGGAGGGCGTCCACTTGGTTTTGTAAGGCGGTAATATTTTGAATTATTGAGTCTACCTGATCTTGAGTAGCAAGAAGGGCCGATTTTGTGGAGACGTTCTAGGTTAATTGCCAAATTTCACTTTTAAGATCAGTGGTTGCATCTCAAAGTTCAAGATGGCGTTGCTCAAGGACGAGAAATCTTCGCTCCATCCCATATATAACAGCGGGCAAAATTGCCAAGAACTTAAACGTTTTTGATCCAGAGAGGGATCTGACACTAAAGGGTTATTGATCATTGTTTATTTTTATTTTGTTTTCACCATGAACTCAGGGTTTACCTGGAAGGGTGTAAAAATTTATGGTTCTGGTTTTTATTCAGCCAATAACCCCTATAAACTTATTACTTGCACAGGTTCAGTTCTTGTGCAATTTGTCCGCATTGTATTGTTGTTGATATATCAGTTAATAATAGTATGACAACTATTATCTGTAGTTGAATGAAATTCTTAAATCTCACCCAACGCTTGTCCAGTAGTTTTTGCTCAAAATACTTAAGGTGTCTCAAAATAGGGATTTGTTCCCTTGTACTGTAAAACCAATCTTTTCTGAGATTCCTTGGTGACAGCCTCTCCAGTTTGACACACAGTTGGCAGCAATCCCCAATTTGTTTCCGCTTCTTCTCTGGATCCCCGCTCAGATCCTTACTCTTTTCCTTAAAGAGTCTCCCAATTATCACACACAGCAATAATATCCCCGGGAAAGAATAGAACAGGTGAAAGATGATAAAGTTTTCTAATTAAAACTATATAACATATAAAAACTTCTTTATTTATTGGTAAATTCTAGGGAATTTATAGAGGGGGATTCAACGCTCAAACTTCAGTTGACACCTCTTTGATGAAAAGGCAGCCATTGCCATTGTATCACCCATCCTTGTCTCAGCAGTGATGGTCTTCCCCATCCTGGCTAGGGTTCCATCATTGGACATCTTTGAGACCTAAAACAGAATGAGTCAGAAAATGTGTCCCTAACGTTTTCCTCTCAATCCAAGTGAACCAACCATATTTGGCTAGCGACCTGCTTAGGTAATGGAACTTGTTACCCATTAAAGCAGATCACAAACCAACTGATCGATTTGCTAGTTGCAGGTGGCATCACTCACCTCACAACTTACTACTTACATTCCCAATCAGTTGGTGATTAAACCCAACTAATCCTAATCAGTACAATTGATAGTTAATCACTATCAGATGCACCTATTTCGTCAGCAACTCCACCCAATGAGATCTTAAGCATTCATCCAGATCGATACCTGATAGATCTAACCATGCAAATATTCTAAAATCCCCCAAACATAGTTACTCTGAAATAAGGGTCATCTGATTTCCAATTCACCTTGCATTATGGAATTATTTCCTAGCGATTTCTGGTAGTCTATCAGGCTTGGAATATGGGCAAAAATCCCAACACATCCCCCCTCTTGCTTAGATTTCCAGAGAGAAAAGGACTGGGGTAGGAGAACACCGCTTCAGACACTCAGTCAAATACTTCATTTGCTCAAGCGGAGTACAATTGTCAATACTCAACACTGCTCAGAATGACCTTCAGCATGCGGCTCTCTTCCTCTTCCTCCTACACCACCGCCTACTCAGAGTGCTGTCTTCCATGATCTACTGAATTCCAGGCTGATCAATTTACTCATGACAACATTAATTCAAGGATCCAGTTTTCCCTCTTCAGGGCATATGCCCTGCTGTCGTATTCAGGATTCTTGGTCTGGCGTCCTCAATTTCCTTATTTTCTCCTCATCCTCGACAGGAGACTCTTGCCATTGATATTCATTTTGCGGCCCAATTAAGAATGGCTATTTATGTTCACCCTTGTTATCTTCTTCTCATAAACTATTGGCTCAAATCATTCTTAATTCTTCTCTGGAGAGCTTATCTCATTAATTTTATAATAAATTTCTCAAAATAAAAGCTTTATGGATTGTAGAGTGCATAATGTCAACTTCCATAAAAGTCTGACATCCCCCCACTCATCCAGCTCATATATCGAATTCCAAGTTGCAGTTTCACCAGCTACTCAACAGTTTTTCTGATCAAGATCTTTGGTTCTTCCAGTAGATGAGTTGGGATGTGTGACGGAACCTCTTCTATGGTCCTTCCAGGACTCATACACCTAGTCTGGAATCAGCGGCTATTCCTTCTGTGGAATTTCTGGAAACGGTAACCAACCCTTTGGAAACCAGGCTAGCAATTGTTTCAAATGACTCGCGGCTGATTCTCCCTCTGTTGGCAATTCCAGAGTTGGATTTCAAAACTCTCCTGGATTCGCTCCTTTTGCATATGTGCCAAACATCATCATGGATGCTCCTGAAATTATGCCCTTTGCTATTGATTGCTCTTTTTGCCAGGTCAGACTTGCTTCCTGAGTTCCTCTTCTGACTTGGAAAATACTAAAAGCCTGCTGTCTTGCCTACAAAGCTCACTATTGGCAACAGTATTCATTTTGAACTCCCCTACACAGAATTGAGGGCCCAAGTCACTGAGGCTTTATATATAGCGCTGAATCCCTCTAACCTTGAGAACATCCTAGATTGGGATACTGCTGCTTATGCTCTTCACTTTGCTGGCAAAGTTCTTCAAAGTTGGGCTGCAAAGCTTCCAGTCTCTCCTGGGTTCCATTGCTCCTTCTGCTTTAGCTTCTGAGAAGCTCATAGTTGTCACTTGCAGGATGCCATTCACTCCTTGCATGACTGTCTTGCTTCTGGTGCTTCCCATCAGTATCTTACACTAATGGCTTTAATAGGGGTATGATTCAGCAGCCCCGTCTAGCATCCCTTGTTCACTATCAGCCCATATGTTCAGTGTTCTTGATAAAGCCCATCGGCAAGCGCTCAAGGCTAATCTTCCAGCTCTGGTACTATATTAGGATTACTCAGGGTTATTCACCAACTGCCTCTTTCTATACTGTTGCTTCCCTCCCCACTCCAGGGTTTCACAATTGGCTTCTTCCAACATTTCAATTTCCCTTCCCCTAGTTGCTTTCTCGCAGGTATCTGCATCTGCTCAAAGAACTTGGTTTTGTGTAGGTCTAGCCCTTGCTAGCATCCAATCTCACATCAATTTTGACGGGTTATTCATTCCTACAGCAATCCATCCTCCCTCCCCCAAGAGGCGACATAGGCGAATCATCCCCATATTAATGATAATTAATAAAAATAAAAATTATAAAAATATATTGTTTTTTCTATGCAGTTTATAATCTTTTTTCCATTATCTTTATCAATCTTTTATTTTTTCTTCATTTTTTTCATGGGACTTAACCTTGTTTTGGTTCAGCAGTCCATCTTTTTTATTTTTCCCCCATACTGGATCCTAGGTATTCTTAGACCTACCAGTTTTCTATGATTCAGAGGTCCTTTTTTTGGACTTAACCATCTATATTGGTTCAAAGGTCCTTTTTTCAGACTTGACCTAATCATCAGGACATGACCAACTTAATGATTCATCAGTCCTTTGGGAACTTTTTTTTCATCGATCAATGCTTCAAATACTAAGTATGGACTCAATTTACAACTCTTCTATCCAAGAGACCCTTGATGGAGTAGGCGTCAGTCACCAGCTTTGTGATAATCTCAAATGGACCCGACCACAATGCATCCAGCTTGTTTCTTCTCCCCAAACCATGAATATTGCATTAGGCAACTCTTTTCCCTAATAGGTATTCTGATAAGGCCAGTTGGTTCTCATTGTCCATTGATTTCGCTTGCATCCAATTCTTTAAAGTCAAATTGAATGCTTGAAATTGCATCTCAATCAGGATATTTGTCAATTGGTTCAAGTACTGTTTGGCACTCATCCCCAATATTGGTTCCACCATCAAATATAAAATTGGTGGCACACGGCCTTCCTCCCATATAGCAATGTAAACGGCGAATTTTCTCGTCACCCTATGCTGACTGATATTTTAGGCAAACATCACCAAACTCAAGTATGTTCCCAACATGGAAGTTATTCCTGTGACCAGCTTCCTCAGCGTCATGGCCAGCATTCCATTCACTTGTTATACCAGTATGTTTGTCTCTGGCTAGTAGGTTACAGACACAACTCCTCAGATCCCCATTTTCTCATTCAACCATGGGATCACATGAGACATGATCTTTGTCCCATTATTGCTAAGCAGGTTCTGTGGGCATCCTTGTTAATATACTACTTGATCCAGGATGAACTTTGCGGTGCTGGTAGCATCTACTTTCACCAGGGACTTCATCTCAACCCATCTCTTCAGATAGTTGATACCAACTATTATGAACTTGACTCCCCATTTTCTTATCATCAACAGTCCCATCATATCGATGGACTCCATATGCCAGCCAAATCCAGGGTGGATTAGTCATTATCCAGTTGTATTCTTATGTGGCTTGTGCAGCTGGCACTCCACACAACAAGCTAGATAGTTGGTGAAATCATAGTTGACTGACTCCCAGTAGTAGTCTAGCAAATATGGTCAGTTGTTTTTCTTAGGCCTTCATGTCTGACAACCTTATGAGCATCTTGAACAATAGCTGCTCTTTCCAATGGCTTCAGGAATAAGAACCGCTTCCCATTAATTGTCTTAAACACTTGTCCATCCATGGTCTTGGTGTTTTCCATCACCTTTTGAAGAGCACCTTGGATTTCTTGGGGCTCATTCAAAATTTCTCCATCAACCATTCTGAAGTAACTCATCCGCCTGTGGGTATACCATCTGGACCATTGGTAACTGCGTTAAGCCATCCGCATTCAGGTGAGAAGCTCCACTCAGTAGATAATCTTATAAATGTAAGCCTGTAACTTAAGTGCCCATTGGGACAGTCATCCTTCTGGTTCTCTCAAGTTATGGAGCCAATGCAATGAGGAGTGGTCCATCACCACTTTAAAGTGCGTTATGTGGATATACACCCAAAGCTGCTTACAGGTGTAAATGACTGCAAGGCATTCACGCTCTGTTACAGTGTAATTCCTCTCAGCGGCCGAGAGTGTTTGGATCATATACTCCACAGGATGTTCATCCCCAAGTTCGTCTACTTGGTTTAATACAGCGACAATCGCTATCAACCAAGCATCAGTTTATATAATAAATTCTTGATTGAAATTCAGATATTTCAAAATTGGAGAATCTATTAGATATTGGCGTAACTCATTAAAAAATTCCTGCGCTTCTTCATTCCATACAAAACCTTTTTCAGATCCTTCAACAGATGTAATAAGGGCTTGGCAATTCAGGCAAAGTCCTGAATAAATCTTTTGTAGTATCTGACCATTCCAAGGAACACTTGGATATCTCAGACACTCTTTGGAACAGCCATCCATTCTATGGCTTCAATCTACTGGGCTTGCGGCTGCAATCCACTAGAGTTGATTACAAATCCCAGTTATTCCAACTCTTTCTTGAAGAAGTGACACTTCCTCAGATTTATCTTCAAGTTAGCCGTGGATAGTCTCTTGAATACTTCTTCCAAGTGGTGTAAATGGTCAGTAAACGTCCTACTGAACACATTGATATCGTTTAAGTACACCAGGATGCACGTCAACTAAAAGTTACTCAGTATAGCGTCCATAGCCCTCTGGAACGTTGCAGGAGCATTGCATAGACCATGGGGCATCCTCGCCAATTGGTATAGCCCCTGCAAGGTAATAATCGCACATATTTCTTGGTCTTCTCTTGGCAAATCGATTTTCCAATATCCTGATATCAGATCAATTGTGGAGAAATACTTCGATTCTCCAAATTAATCTAGTGCATTGTCAATTCTTGGTAGAGGATATGAATCCCTCTTCATAATCTTATTTAGCTTCTGGTAATCAATCACCACCTGATTAGAGCCATCTTATTTCTTTACAATAAGAATTGGATTCAACCAGGGACTTGATGATGGAACTAGAAGCCCATGCTTCACTAGTTTGCTGATCTCTTCTTCCACTACCACTTCAGCTGCCTTCAACCATCAAATCAATCTCATCCTTATCAGCAAATTTTCCTAGCGTCAACCTTGTGGATCACATCTATTGCACATCCCAAATCATGGTCATCCTGGGCGAATACTTCCTAATACTTTTCAAACAATTCAAGCACCTCTTATTGCTGTCCTTCCACAAGATCAGCGAGTTGCTCTTGATCAACTAATAGGTTGATACTTTCAGTTACCCCTGCTGGTAATCCCATCTCATTGAGAGTCCCAAAATTGTGGAATCTCCTCAATTCAGCCATCACGATTAGATAAACAAACGCTATGATATGATTATTCTTGATCTTCACCAGTTTTTCACTTAAATTCGCCAGGAGAACTCGAATTTCTTTATGACCTGGCATTATTATTCCAGGAGCCACCCACGGCTCTACTCTGGCGTTCTTCCAGGGGCTTCTGACCTCCCCATACAGCAGCTCAGGTATCTCCAATGTCAACCCTGTGTTAACTATCATATTTGATCCTGGTGGTATGGTTTTATCATTCTTGATACTCAGTGAAGTTCCCTGATTTTCTAGGATTTCCGCTAGCATTTCTTGTTGCTTCCTAAGTTCAAAACCCATAGACCAATTAAATCGATTTTTTAATATTATATATATTTTTGTATTTTTCTTTTTGCAATGGTACTTGCAACCTACAAAAAGGTTCAGAGGTCCTTCTTTTCCCTTCATCCAAACTGGGTCCTAGGTAACTCTGACCTACCAGTTATCATGGTTCAAAATTTTGTCCTCTTAAGATTTAACCATCAATTTGGTTCAGTGGTCATCTAGGACTTGACCAAAATCTCAGGACATAACCATTTAATGATTCAGTGGTCCGCTGGGAACATTGCAGATAGTTTCTCTTAGGCTCAATAATTCCAATTAGTATTAACCTTCTTCACTATACAACCAGCAGCACTGTTTCTTCACGTATAGGCTACACTTGCTGACTTTGGCAATACTCTTGAATATATTAGGCCTTAGAAAGATTCATTATTTGGTTAACAGGTCCTAATTTCATCTCATATTTCAGCAACTGATGCATGGATCCTTGTATCTCATTAGCCAACAGTTTCTATCCTTTTTGTTCAAATCGTTTTTCTCCTAAAAGCGATTTTTGGCATTTATTGCCATCTTTATTTACACATGTTGTTCTGGTTTCTTTAGCTTCATCCAATTTCTACTGAATTGATGAACTCATCTCAAGAAACTTCTTATCATTGGTTGAGCGTTATTGAGTTAAACGATTTTCTCCACTATCTTGGATCAAACGCTTCCTGTTTTACCTTCATATCTTCATTGGCGTAGCAGTCCAATTCTCCTGACTGATTGCTTCCTATTTCATCCAATGCCTCATCTAGACACTCACTACTCAAAACTATTTAGAGCGGACCCAATTTCAACCTGAGTTGATCCAAATGTTCCTTGGGACTATTTCCAGTGGGCCCAATTTCAACCTGAGTTGGCCCTGCTGATACTCTTCATCTCAAGTAGATGTCATGTGGAACAGGTTTTCTTGCAGCACTAGATAGTTCCATATCTAGGATGCAAGTCCTTTTCCCAACACTTGGGCATTATATATTCACTTCACTCGGAGCTCCACTTCTGAGCTGGGTGAACGCCAATGAACATGATCCACTTCATGTCTGGAATTAAGAACATCTTGATAGGACATCATGTTCTAAGTTCTACTCAACTACACCCCTGTAGTGAGCACCATTTTGTATAAATTTATGGGTCTGATTATTATTTGGCCAATAACCCCTATAAACTTATTACTTGCACAGGTTTAGTTCTTATGCAATTTGTCCGCATTGTATTGTTGTTAATATCAGTTGATAATAGTATGACGACTATCATCTGTAGTGAATGAATTCTTAGATCTCAGCTCAACACTTGGCCAGTATTTCCGCTCAAAATACTTGAGATATCTTAAAATAGGGATTCTTTCCCTTGTTCTGTATAACCCAATCTTCTCTGAGATTCCCTGGTGACAGTTTCTCCATTTTGACACACAGTTGGCAGCAATCCCTAATTTACTCCACTTCTTCTCTGGATCCCTGCTCAGACCCTTACTCTTTTCCTTAAAGAGTATCCCAATTAACTCAAACAGCAATAATATCCTTGAGAAAGAATAGAACAAAATGAAAGGTGATAAAGTTTTCTACTTAAAACTATATACCAGATTAAAACTTCAATATTTATTGATGAATTCTAAGATATTTATAGTGGAGATTTGGTGCTCAACCCTCAGTTGACACCTCTTTAATAAAAATGCAGCCGTTGCCATTAAATCACCCATCCTCGTCTTAGCAGCAATGGTCTTCCCCATCCTGGCTAGGATTCCGTCATTGGACATCCTTGAGACCTAAAACAGAAAGAGTCAAAAAATGTGTCCCTAACGTTTTCCTCTCAATCCAAGTGAACCAACCATATTTGGCTAGCGACCTGCTTAGGTAATGGGACTTGTTATTTATTAAGGCAGGTCATGAACCAACTGATTGATTTGCTAGTTGCAGGTGACATCACTCGTCTCGCAACTTACTACTTACATTTCTAATTAGTCAGTGATGAAACCTGACCAATCCCAATCAGTACACCTGATAGTTAATCACTATCAGATGCACCTATTTTCAGAAACTCCGCCCAACGAGATCTTAAGCATTCATCCAAATCAATCCCTGATGGTTATGACTAGGCGAATATCTTAAAATCCCCAAATATAGTTACTCTGAAATCAGGGCAACTGATTTTCACTTCACCTCGCATTAGGGAATTATCCCCTAGAGATTCCTGGTAATCTAGCAGGCTGGGAATATGGGCAAAATCCCAACACAGGGAGTATTAGTTTTGTTGGTACCATGGGTGTAATACCTTGTATCCCTTAATAGCTTGAGTACAGGGGACCCAAAGTTTAGGGATGTTTGATTCCCAGTTTTTTTCTCTTGGTTGGGAAGTCTTTTTCCAGATACCTTTTTTTAGAGAGGCACTTCCTAATAAAAATATACCAATTTTTACTTCAAATTGCAAAAAGGAGAAAAAGTGTAAAGTTTACTGTCTCAATGTCAGCTATATAAGGGTAATTGGGTAGATGTCTTGGGTAAATTTAAACAACAGTCCAAGTTTAGATCTTAGAATAAAAAATTGGGTTTAGTGGCAGCCCAATTATTTCAGTTAAATTGCTTGTGCTCATCTCATGTATCAGGTTTGAACCCTGAGGTTGGGTAGCTCTGAGAGAGCATGATTTGATTGTGTCATTTAAGGTTGATCTCCAACTTCAATAATTGTCAACTTTTATCAGGAATTATCCCCAACAGAAGTTTGGGCTTTTTGGCAATATAACTCGATTCCCATCATCTGAAGCATCCAAACCTGCCATCTTTTAGAAATACCAAAAAACTTCAAAATTGATTTTGCTTGGAAAATTTGGGTAGCATAATGTTTAGGGACAACTTCTTTTTCCTCTTGTTTCATGGTCACTTATTAGTTCTGGTATTGTCTGACACCATGAAAATACCCTGATTGGGTTCTTTAGTATTAGGACGATTCACATTTTATTCTTAACTTTTGGGACAAAACTGGATGACAACTGGCACTAGAGCGTCCTCTTTATATTTTAAGTTCTTTTCCCTGGCTTTCACCCTCTTGAAAGGTCATAAGATTCACCTCTTGGCGGAACTATGGGTAGGAGGCCGCGTAAAACCCCTAAGATTCACAGATCCAACAAGTTACTTTGTCTTGGTTATAAAAATTGCTAAAGTTTCTTCAAAGTTGAGGGAAGGCCTCCGTAATCCCTCTGTCTTTATTAACTCATGGGAGCTGACTGATTGGCACTCTTACATTGAGCAGTCTAGATGTAACTTGCACCTTTCTCAGGTACTTGATCATAGAAGGTGTATCTAAATTCTTCACTAGTGCCAGAAGCAAAGAACAGCGCAACTCCAAATGATTCTTAGTGGCATTTTGTGCGCAATCTTGACATTAAAGTCTACCATGGCTTTTTGTACCCATCAATACATGGGTCTTGTGGTAAAATTGTTCATTGAACTAGGGAATAGTTTAGTTCTTTATCAATTGAATGATCATAAATCCAGCCTTCTGAGCAGCCATGCATTTGGAACTCCCAAATCCTCGCAAAACTGCGTTTTCTAAATAAAAAAGTCCAATTCTTAAAAGTTAAGTAGGGCATGACCAAATATTGACTCAGGTCAGCTAACAGTTAATTATAGTAGTAGCTTTAAAAGGTCATTGCTCAGTGCATGGTCATATAACATTTTCAAGGACGATTGCACATTTCTGTGCTTGTCAGAATTTAGGAAGGTTAATAAGATAGATATCTGAAACCCTGGATAGAAACTTTATGAACCAGACGTCATTGGCGCAGCACTAACCTGAGGTCCAGAGTTACTAGCATGAGGTTGACTATGTTCAAGAGCTGATGTCTCCATGGAAGGAGGAAATTTAAACAATGAAATTAATAATGAATAGGTAGATTAATACTTAAGTTCTTGGCTAATCTCCTCTTCCATGGTTTCTTTTCCAAAAGCTCTGAACAAGCAGGGGGAATGGTTTGATGAGGTCCTCAACACCTACCATCTTGTATATTACCTTCAATTTTACGCTCTCAAGTGGTAAGGTAACCTTCACCTGAAGAAATTCTGCTTGAACTGACACAATTCTGAATAGCCTCTTTGCATGTCAGACACACTAGCGTGCAAGCCCTCCAATTCACTCTTATGGACAGTCTCTGTGTTAAGAAATTATTGGAAATGACGTAATAATTCCTTATTTGCCTGAAGAAGATCTACGCTCTCCTGTTGGAGCGTCCAGACTAGTCCTCTCAATCCTTTAAATCTTACTGCATGGTTTTTTGTTGATTTCTAAGTTGTTGCAACTCAGGAAGGAGGCGGTTGGTAATCTTGATGTTGCTCCAAAATGCTGAGTGGCCACCCTCATTTTGCGTTAAGCGTATTGGCTAAGTGCTTCAAATGCCTCATCCTGATGGAATATGTCCCTGGAGTATCATGGATATATTCAACCTTCTCTCTAAGTTAAGTCATCCCTTGATTACATTTGTTGGTGACTCTGCGCTTGTCCAAGGCTTGATAACCTTTGAAAAATATGTTCCAGTTCTAATTTATTATTTAGTTCATCCAATCATTGCAAAACTTATACATTAAGGTCGTGGTTGTCATTAACTGCCTGGAAAAACACCTTGAAAACTGGGACTGAGATGCCTATTCAGGTTTCGCAGCACTTTCACGTTTTTTTGGTTTCTGTTTAACACCTCCATGGTTAGGGCATGGTGGCAAAAATGGTCAAGTGGGAGTTTTGTATAGTGGGTTGGGGGTACCCAGAATGATATTGCCACATCTTATTTAGACTATTATCATGTTGTAGTGCTTTATAAATGCTCATAGACTGAGAACTCTCTTATTTCTAAATTATATGGTAATAATCTTGCTGAAAAGAAAATAAAGCGGGTTCTAGATCTGCTTATTTATGGTCAAAGAACAAAAATCCCTAAAGTAACATGTCCCCAATCTGTCTCAAATGCTCTGCGGTAAATGTATAAGTCTCAAAAATCTCAAACCAAAAGGTATATTGAATAAAACTTCCTCCAGGGCCATTTGATTAGAAGTAGTATATTTATCATAGAAAATGATGCATTTGATTATTTTTTTCCATCTCCCTCTTCCTTATTTGGGCTTATAGTAAGTCTTAAATCTAATAATTTTTGCTAATACAGCCCTCCTGTAGTGAGCACCACTTGTTAGCGTGAGTACTTCTTCACGTTACATGCACAGGTTATTAGCCAGCCAATACAACTCTTAGCTTCTCAGTCTGTAAAATAGCAAGTTACTCAACATGAAATATAATTCTATATTTAGAATTAGGCAAATGATATATATCTCATGTTGCTTCATTCAAGATTTAGCAAAGATCTTGTGATAAGGATCCTTGACTATTGTACAATGCAATTGTGGGGTAAAATTGAAAAAGCAAAAAACGATGAAAAACATGATTTCACACGTAGATAAAATGCAATCCATTTTTTGTTAAAATTTAATAATGGAGTTATAACGTACTACAGCTCTGATTCACAAACTAGGAATTAAGTCACTTAACATCAACAAGAGTACTGTTTACTCGCTCTATGGTGCCATTGGTATCAGGGTGATAGGATGTGGACAACACACATTGTATAACATCAAATTGTTGATCTTAGAAATAATTAGATGCAAAGTTAGTCCCATTATCTATTAAAAAATAGTGGAATCTGTGCCAATAATATATGCTTCAAAATAAATTTTTCTATAGTCATAGCACCTAATTTCTTGACTGCTATGACCTCCACACTTGCTAAGGTGATCAATGTCTTGAGAATATATCTAATTTGGCCATAAATATTAGACAAAGGACCAGCGATGCTAGATAGATACCATGTGCCAGGTGAAGTTGGGTTCAACCAATAGATGAAACGCAACTTTCTGATAAAGGACTGAAGCTTGGCATTCCTTACAACAGCCGAAGGTCTCATAAATATCAAAAGTGCATTTCTTTCAATATACAGCTGTTTCAATAGTTCAAGCGCCTTCTTAAAATGACCATGCCCCATTGCCTTGTGGCCTCAAAAATTATATCAATTTGCTCTGTTAATTGAGGTAATCAATATTGCTCATTGTTTATAACCTTATAATGCTTCTCACTTCTGACAACAGTGTTCTTTCTCTAAATTCTCTAAGGAGCGCTGAACTTCTGCCAGTTTTGTTGCCATATCTTAGGTTAGCATCCTATAAGATAATTCATTGGCCAATCAGCCATTAAGGCCATGGTGGGAAGTCAAGATAAGTTATTGGAGCTTTAAATTTTATGCTGTGCTGGTGGTGAATATTTTAATTGTAGGATTGTTTTTGCAATGCCCATTAGCAAGCTACCCCTTCTGGCTTCTTTAAAATCTGCAATCAGCAAAGCGAGTCATGATTTGTTACTACTGTGAAATGAACTCCATGGACATATACCAAGAATTGTTTACATACATAGATTACTGACAGGCACTCTTTCTCAGTTACCATGTAAGTTTTGTTCATAAAAATCCAACGTGCAGCTGCAGTAAGCCACGGAATACTCACTTTGTTCAGAATTAAACTATGTTAACACCACCCTACAGTGGTGAGAGATACCCCATTTGAATAATAAGGGTTATAAAATTAGGGTATATTAGTAGCGGCGCTTGGGTGAGGCAAAGCCTGAGTTTATCAAAGGCCAGCTGCAAGATCCCTATGCAATCAAGTGGTACCATTTTTGAGGAGGTGAATATTTTTATCTATTTTAGTAAAAATTCTCCAAATCAGTGGTAATAGACAATTATATCAAGGAAAACCTGGACATTGTAAGAGCTACACTGCTGCATCATATGTTCAATAGAAAAATCTTTTCTGTTTGGGGATGTAAGCCATGTCATCAATTACAAACTTCATTTTTCAAGTTGCTGAAGAAGAAGTTACACTTATGCAGCTTGATCTACAGATTAGCTTTGGGAGGCGGCAGAAAACTTCTAAGCGGCGCAGATGCTCTGTAAAGGTTCTAGAATAAACGCTTATATCTGTTGGAATTCAGGGGGTGGCTGTTTGCTGGTGCGTTTTTCACACCTGAATTTCAAAAATTTATGCATGAGAATCTGGTTCTCTAGAGCGGGATATATAGTAGGGGTTGTAAGCCACTTGCGATAAAAATAATAAAACAATAATTAAATAAAAGATTGAGTTTTATAAGCTTTTTATTAGTTGCAATGATGGGGTCAAGAAGCAAACCCTATTAATAAATTGATGCTTATTAATTAGATTGTATTGAAGCTCAAAGTGAGTCAGACGGGATATTCAGCCTAAGCTGGTGTTGGAATTATAGGCTTTTGTCCTTTCTCACGGGTGCATTCTTCACCTAAATCCAACAATTAATTGCAGGAGGAGTTGGTTCTCAACTGCAGGATAAAAAATAGGGGGTTATTGACTAATTTATTATAAGATATAAAAACCTCCACTAAGATAAAAGATTAATTTTATAGGTTAAAATTAGTAGCAATAAGAGGGTCAAGAAGCAAACACTCACAATAAGTCAATGCTAGTATTTACATATTGAGGCTTGAAGTTTGGATTGCTTAGTAATGGTAAAATTAAAGAATATTGGGATTTGACCAATTGGATCATTTGAGACTCACCTTGCTTCAATGTGAGGGCAGATGGGGAAGTGACAGCCAGGAAGATGAACCCATGATGCAGATAATATAAATTTTAGAATAATAAGAAGGCATGAAAATATTTTCACCTTGCTTAACCTCCCTTTTCCCCTATAAAAAGGGCCAGTCTTCGTGGGGTAGGCTGTACTAAAATAGAAGTGGTCTGGAGAGGAGCTCTAATGAACTCCTGTATTTGGTCAATGATTTGGTGCAATCCGACTGCCCAAACTTATTGTATTTGCCTGATTATTAATAATAGTGTTACCCCTGATTTGAGGGATTCCACCAGGTATTGACCAGGGTCTTTTGGCTGATCTTTACATCATTTACCTCCAAACCACTCTTTTTGATACATCAAACTTATAATTATCTAACATTAACCTCTTTAAGGGTGTTTGGGGGAAAATAAGTCCGCAAGAATTGACCATGAACTTGGTTGATAGTAACCTTTTAGCAAGGATTTTATGGAGTACTCCTACCCTCACTTGTAAGTGACTACAAAAGGTCCTTTCCAAATAGACCCAAGTTTTTTTTTCTAGGGGTGATATGATTTTGGTAGTAAAGCACCAGGTCAGATACTAGGAAGGAAGGAAGGAAGGAAGAGGGGTTCAGAGCTTATTAGCAGCTTGACCCTCTTTTGTGACAGTTTTGGCCAAATTAGTCATATCCTCTGATTGTAACTGAATGATGTGCTGAGCCAACTTCTTATGGCTTGCTCAGGGACAGTCCCATCAGTGAAAATGTCTTTGGCTAATAATGATGGCACCCCAGGTTCCCATCCATACAAAATATGGAAAGAGACCTCTTAAGGTTCCAGTGGTAACTGGATTGGTAGGACATAGGGGGATTTGGTAAGTACAGATCCCAGTGAAGGGGGTCTGAAGTGGCCATTTTCACAATATAGGGATCAGGGTCCCATTAGCTCTTTCCACGGTACTATTGGTCAAGGGGTTGTAGGGGAAAGAAAAGAGCTGTTACATGCCCATGGAGGTAATGAGGATCTTCGCCACTGGGAGGTGAAGCTTTTACCATTATCACAAAGCAAAACTTGGGGCAACCATGCAGAGTGATGATGTACTGAAGTAGGAAAGTGGCAGTGTCTTTGGCCATCTGAGCTTGGAAAGCCACAACCTCAATCCATTTGGTAAAGTGATCAATACCTATCAAGATATATCTATTTCCACCCATAGTTTGGGGTGAGGGACAACCACATCTAGGCTTATTGTGTGTAAGGGCTGTTGTGGAGTGGTGGGTTGATATTGATACTTAGTTATGAAGCTGGGTTGCTTTTTACATGTCAGACAGGCATCCAGGACTTTGATGATAGTCTCCATGATTCCATCCCAGTAGTAGCGTTCTTTCATCCAACATAGATTTTCCGCACTCCACTATGCCCTAAGATGGCATGAGACTCCATAATGATTGGTAATCGCACAGATGGTCGGAGGTAGGGTAACCAGTTAGCCCCAACTTTCCTATATAGCTCCTCATTATCCACTTTAGTGTTATGGGAGTGGTGAGCTAGAATCTCTGGACGAGTACATCCTCATCCTCCCAAGCGTCAGGGGTCATTTGAAGGTCATGTAGCCTCTCCTCTTCACTATTATCTAAGTAAAGGATGGGCATCCATATCAATATATTGACATTCATGTGGCTCATCTCATCTCGGTGCTCAATTGTCATACATAGTAATGGATCTTCAAAGCCCAGAGTGCTAACCTCCCAGAAGGATCTTTCATATTTTGTAACTACTTTAACAAAGCGTGGTCAGTAAGCACTTTAAATGAGGTCCTATATAAAGAAATGGTGGTAATATTTAACAGTGAGCAAGATGGCAAGACATTACTTCTCAGTGACGCTATAGTTGCGTTCTGCCTTAGAAATCATCTTGCTAAAGTATGAAACAGGATGATTAACCCCATTCCCATCCAGTTGAGCCAAGATAGCTTCAACAGCATAGTGGTATGCATCAGTAAACAGCATGAAGGGTTTACTATAGTCAGGGTGCATAGTATTGGCCAAAGCTGCAGCAGCCTTTTTAGCGTTTCAAAAGTAGCCTGTTGTTACGCTCCCCAATGGAAAAGGGTGTTAGTAGCTAAAAGGCGTACGAAGGACTCACTGAGATGAGCGAATTTGGGGATGAATTGATGGTAGTACCCCATCATTTCCAAAGACACCTGAATATTGCGGAGGGTTTTGGGTGCCAGAATTTTGGATTTCGCCTCAAACTTATTATGGAGAGGCTGTATCCCATCTTAGTAGATGGCGTGGCCCAGGAATACTAACTTCTTCTGAAAGAATGTACATTTGGAGGTCTTCAGCTTAATATGAGAAGCCCGCAGGCATTGGAAAGCTTCCTTTAGATGTGAAAGGTGATCATTGAACGTTCAGGAGAAGACGGTGATTTTGTTAAGATAGACAATCACACAAATAAGCTTCAGATCCCGCAAGATGTGGTCCGTGGCTCGCTAGAAAGTTGTGTGCGCATTGCACAACCTTGTGGTAGTTGGGTAGGCTGGAAGAGACCCTAACTGCATTTAAGCGCACACTTTACCTGGTCTTGCAAAGAAATGTCCATCTACCAGTATCTGCTAGCCAAGTCCATGGCGGAAAAGAACTTGGACCCAGAGATGGGCCAAAGTGTCATCAATTTGGGGGATTGGTAGCTGTCCTTCTTAGTGAGGTTATTCAGTTTGCGGTAGTCCACAACTGCTCAATGCCCACCATTCTTCTTTTATGAGTAATAGTAGAGATGGCCAAGGGCTTTGAGAAGGCACCTTAGCCCCCGTCTAGTAACTGCTTAAGCTCCGTCCTTATCTGAGCTCCTCAACTTTTAATTTCTGATAAGGGGTCTAAATAGGCTTGGCATCACTAACAATAATTGTATGAGTTCAACCCTTCATATGCCCATAGTCTTTATAGGATTTGGAGAAAATGTCACTATAAGACTCCAGTAAAGAATGAACTTTATTAAGCTCATCGGGAGTTGTTCATTGGAAACTTGAACTTTAGGCAAAGCGCTTATCATTTGTCAGTGGGTAGTGTCATATATATAGCATAGACCCAATATAATGGACTTGTTGGATGTCCTCAATTTGGAATCATCAGGGCTTTTCCAATCTACTGATGCTTCTTTACAACCTTTTTTTTTAGTGAGATTCCCCAGAAGAAGAATAATAGGTCGCTGGTAGGCAGGGTCTAGGATACCTGACAACACCCAAGGTTCTAAAGGACTTATTCCATCAATGCTTGTTAAGTGCAGAAGGCAGTTGCTGGGAATTTTCATAGTAAATTTGGTGTCTATCACCTTTTGTTCACCCTCTTTGACTACTACCTCCTATGATGCATACAATGGAATGACCTCTGAAGCATCCACGGAGTCAGGAAGCTTTTTTTGTTTCTTCCTGACATATTATATGTTAGAGTGATGGCGGATGAAGGGTATTTAAAGACGCAGGTGTATTCCTTTTTCTTGAGTTCATCGTTAGTAAAACTAGGAGAACTTAGCAATTGAGAAGGGAAAGAAATCTTTTTTATATTAATTTATTCCCTTCATACTCAATCATGAATTGAGTGCCAATGAGTAGGCCGTATGCATTATTGTTTAAAGCCACAGCGGGGTCAGACAGTAGGAGTTTCAAATTCTTATGGGTAGAGAAGAGTAGACTCTAGTAGCTCACGCGTTGTTGGGCCCCACAGTTTAAAACTCTTGCGAATAGTCCAGGTCAGGCGCCAGCTTAAGTTTTTTGATGAGCTTTGAAGAGACTACGTTCACAGGAGCACCTGTATCACGGATGGCTAGAACGTGCACCTTATTAAAGACAAACTCTGCCTTAGCTATTGTGCTACCAAAAGTAGGAAGGAGGTCGAGAACCTCCTTCAAATGGAGAGTTGAGGCAAGGCGTTGAGCAAACGCAGGGTATTTAACTATATTATATTGTAGGGCATGAACCTTCTGGGTAGATTGGATCACTGTACTAATAAGCTAGTCAGCATCACTAGCAGTATCAATTACCTCTGAAAACCTCAACAACTGTCAGAGATTGGTTCGTCGTGGTATCATGGCCATATAATTTCTTTCAGGCCTCAACCTATCCGGAATATGCACTTCCATTGGGGCTCCCAAAACATAATAGCCTTCATCTAAACCACTCCCTTCAGACTTGTTATAAGAGGGATTGTCAATGAGCCTCAACGAGTTACTAAGAGGAGGCTGAGAAACTGGCTTAATCTCCTCACAGGGGAGAGCTTTTTGCGCTCATCTACCCTTTTGACTTTTGAAGGGAGCATTGTAGCTTCACCAACTTTTTGGGGGAGGCGTTGGAAGTGTAATGTAAAGACTTTTGCCTTAAAAGTGACAGGCTTGGGCTTTCCCATGACTGCAGGCTTTGAAAAAGGGGCATACTGAGGTGAGGCTGAGGGGGTTGAGACAGCGGCTTGGAGGGATGTGATATTTTATCCACCTTAGTAGACCGCTCAGAAAGAGGAGTACAAGTCAAAGTGATAATTGACTTCACCGGCTTAGCTTTTGAGATTGAAGCTAGATGGGAGCGCTTCTTATAAATGCCAGTATTTTATGTTATCCTCACATGTTGGAGGAGTTTCTTGTCGCTGCAGCTCACCAGAAGCTAGGTTCCAGAGGGATACAGCCATAGAAGAGGCTGGAAGGGTCAGAGTTGATTCTCTCTTTGGAGCTCTTTGCAGAAGTCATGGTCATGAAAGTCATCCACTGCAGTAGCACCTCCTTGATAGCCCATAAGGTTTGGAAGGTGCACTTGACTGCGGAAATATGCATTGCTAAATAAGGATAAAACGCCAAGTTATCCACGATAGCTGCAATAGAATCTAGGGGACGAAGTTTGGCCAGCAATAGAGGTTGAGCTTTACTATAAAATCGCTCAAAAAAAGATGGGATTGGTTCTTCATCTTGCAGGATAAGGCACATAAGCCTGTTTTTACTTTACTAATCTCTGTTTGGAATCTAATTCTTCAAAAAACGCTTGTTTAACCTCCGCACAGGTGGTAATTATGGCCATATGGGGAACAATAATCTCCTGAGCCATATGACTAAAACAGAGAAGGTTATATTTGAGTTTTTGCTGGTCAGTTTCTACTTCCATCGCAAATTCATAGACAAAGAGAGAGGATTCTTTATTACCCTTGACCAGGGTAAACTTTTCCCTGAAAGGGGGTTTCTTAATGGTGGGAGCCTCATGAGAGGCATGTCAAACGCGCTGTTTCAGTGTTTTAAGCCAAGACAGTGTGCTGGCTAGCTACTGGGCTAAAGCATCAAGCTGAAATTGGAAACCTCGAGGAGATTTTAAGGGTTATTTACCCCAACACCCTTCATCTTAACAGTGATTTGTGGTGTACTGCCACCTGTAGTGAGCGCCACTTGTTGGATTTTAGGCTTTTTTATCCTCTCAGGTGCTTTTTTTACCTAAATCCAACAATTAATTGCAAGAGAAGTTGGTTTTCAAATGTGAGATAAAAAACAGGGCTTATTGACCACTTTATAATTAAAATATAAAAATATCCACTAAGATAGAAGAATGATTTTATAGGTTTTTATTAGTAGCATTAAGAGGGTCAGGAAGCAAACTCTCATAATAAGCCAATTCTAGTATCTAAATATTGAGGCTCAAGTTTAGATTGTTTAGTAACGTCTAAATTAGGGAATAATGTGATTTTACCTATTTAATTGGTCAGGACTCGCTTCACTTCAATGCAAGGGCAGATAGGGAAATGACAGCCGGGAAGATGAGCCTATGAGGCAGGGACTTTGAAATTTAGACTAATCAGAATGTGGGAAAATTTTTCACCTTTCTGAACACCCTCTGACCCTATATAAAATGGGCTAGTCTCCGTGGGGTAGGCTGTACTAAAATAGAAGTTGCTTATAGAGGAGCCTCCAATGAACTCCCCAGTTTGGCTGGCGATTCAGTGCAATCTGACCGCCCAGAAATATTGTATTTTCCCCGATTATTAATATAATTGTTATCCTGATTCAAGGAATTCCACCAGGAATTAACAGGGTCTATAGGCCGATATTTGCATTATTTACCTCTGAAACGCTTTGTCACAATATCAGACTTGTAATTGTCTGACATTACCCCCTTCAAGAGCGGCAGGGGGTGATTAAAGGCTTAAGAACTGGCCATGAACCCGGTTGATGGTAACCCAGAAGCAAGGTATTTGATAGAGAATTCATCCCCTCGCTTATATGTGACTACAAAGAACCCTTCCCAGATACACCCAAACTTCTCACTCCTAGTGGTTATCCAATTGTGGAAATACAGTACAAGTCTGATATTTGAAAGAAAGAGAAGGGCCCAGCTCTCATTAGCTGCATGGCCTTCTTTAGTGACAGTCTTTGCCAAGTTAGCCAAAGCCTCCGCTTGTAGTTGGATGATGTGCTGAGATAACTTATATGGTTTGTTTTATGTTATTCAGGTCAGAGAAAACATATTAGGATAATAAAGCTAACACCAGGTTACCTCTCATACAATACATGGAAAGGAGACAATTTGAGGATATGATGGTAGCTGATTGATAGGTCTTGAGCTCTCAGGATAGGTAGAGATCCAAATGAAGAGGGTCTGAATTGGCCATTTTTGGAATATACAGACCAGAGTTCCATTTACTCTATCTACGGCCGATTTGTGGATGGATTGTAGGAATCTGAGAAGAGTTGTTATGTTCCTAAAGAAGTGGCGAGGAGCTTCACCACTCTGGAGGTGATTTTTTCCAATGTCACAAAGGAGGACTTGGGGGCAGCCATTCCACGTAAAGATTTTTTGATGTAAAAGGGTAGCTTTGGCTTTGACATTCTGAGAGGGGAGAGCAACGGCTTCAACTCATTTGGTGAAAAAATCAATTCTGACCAAGATATAACGATTTCCACCGGTGGTATGAGGTAGAGGCCCTACCACATCCAAACTTATGGTGTGAAAGGGTTTTTGGGGCATGTTTGGTCGATACAGATATTGGTCTTGTAGAAAGATTGCTTTTTACAGGTCAGACAGGCATCCAAGAATTCAGTTATGGTCTCAATAATGCCCTCCCAGTAGTAACGTTCTTTGATCCACTCACAGGCTTTATGGACTCCACCATGGCCTATGATAGTGTGGGACTCTGGGATCACCACTACTCTTTCTGATGTCCGGAAATAGGGTAACCAGTGCACCACTACTTTCTCATATAACTTCCCACCCTTCACCTTTGTGTTGTTGGAGTGCTAAGCTAGCATCTTTTGTACTAGTTTGTCTTCATCAGCCCACACATCTGGAGCCATGAGGAGATCATGCATCTTCTTGGCTTTACTATTGTCTAAATGAAGAATGGGCAGCTGCGTCAACCCATCTACATTCATGTGACGAGTTCCCAAAAGTGCTAAATAGTCATATTGTAATGCTGGAGTCTCAGAGACCAGCGATCCAACCGCCCTGAGGGGTCCTTCATATTTTGCAACCAATTTAGGGGATGCGTGGTATGTGATCACTTTGAAGGGAGTCCCATATAGGAATGGGCAGTAGTATTTCACAGAGAGCAGGACAGCCACTCTTTCTCAGTAACGCTATAGTTGCGCTCAGCTTTTGAGAGCTTTTTAATGAATTAAAACACTTGGTGATCGACCCCATTTTTATCCAATTGAGCTAAGACAGCCCCAACGGCGTAGTCAGAGGCATCCATATACAACATGAAGGGCATGTAATAGTCAGGGTAGCGGAGGATTGACCTTTATTGTAATAGCTTCTTTAGGGTCTCAATCGCGGCCTTTTGTTCAGCACCCTAATGGAAGGGGGTGTTCTTAGCCAGGAGGCGGCCAAGGGGCTCACTTAGCTGGGAGAAAATTTGAGATAAATTGATTGTAGTACCCCATCATGCCCAATAATACCTGGATGTCTTGAAGGATTTTGGGTGCTGGCATTTTGGATATTGCTTTGACTATATCATGTAGAGGTTCTATTCCATTTTATGAGATTGCTGCCCGAGACAATCAAGCTTCTTCTGGAAAAAAGTACACTTGGAGGCATCTAGTTTGATGTTGGATGACCACAAGCGTTAAATCACCTCATTTAGGTGCATGAGATGCTCGTTAATGTCTTGTAGAGAATGTGATGTCATCAAGGTAGACGATAACACAGCTCAGCTTAAGTTTCTGGAAAATGTGATCCATTGCCCCTGAAACGCAGCAGCCGCATTAAACAAACCCTGAGGTAGCCAAGTGGGTTTCTAACCCCTTGCTGCAGATGAGGGCAAACTTCTCCTGATTTTGTAGAGAAAGTTCAATCTTCCAGTACCTGCTAGCCAAGTTAATGGTGGAGAGGAATTAAGAGTTAAATTAGTTGGGCTAGGGCGTTGTCAATGTGGGGGTAGGATAACTACTTTTCTTTGTAGGGTTGTTCAATTTGCGGTAGTCCATAACTACCCAGTGACCGCCATTCTTCTTTTTTATGAGCAATAGATGGGATGAACAAAGACTTTGGGAGGAAACCAGCAACCACGCATTCAGTAACAGCTTTAGCTCTATTACTATTTGTTGCTCCTTAACTTTAGACTTGCATAGGGTTTGTATTAAATAGGGCGATCATCTCTAACATCATAGGTATGAGTTCAACCCTTCATATGTGCGTAATCAGTATCAGATTTGGAGATGTTGCTATAAGACTCCAGTAAATAATAAGCTTTATTAAGCTCTGAGGGGGTTAGATCATCAAAAACATGAACAGTGGCAGAGTACATAACGATTGATTATCAGGTAGGCCCATATCCGCAATAGACTCGATACAGTGAACTTGCTGGGCATCCTCAATGGGAATTAGCAGGCCTCTTCCGATCTCCTGATGCTTCTTGACGACCATGTCCTTCTTTGCAAGATTACCCAGCAGGAGATTAATAGGTCGCTGTTAGGCTGGGTCTAGAACGCCTGATAATACTCTGGGATTAAGAGGTCTAACTCCGTCAATGCTGATTAGGTGCAGTAGGCAGTTGTGAGGGATTGAAAGGTAATCTTCGTGTCAATTACCCTTTTTTTAACAGCCTTAATGACTTCCTCTTCAGAAGCATAGAAAGGGATTTCATCCACCATGTCCACTGATTGGGGCAACAATTTTGTATGCCTTCCTGACGTGGTGTATTGTAGGGATAAGGAGGAAGAAGGATATCAACTGTGCAAGAATAATCCTTTTTATTTAGCATCTCATTGGTCAAAATCAGTGGAACCTCAGTTAATCAGGGAGATAACCCTGCTTCAAGTTGATAATCCCTCCAAAATCAAGCATGAAGTGGGTATCAATGAATAGATCATAGGTATTTCTATCCAGGGCCACTGCTGAAGCTTACAAAATGAGCTTCTCAAAATGTATGGGTAAAAAAGTACGCCCTGATGGCGCAGGTATTGGTTGGGCCTACAGTTCCAAATTCTTGATTGTAGTTGAGGTCAGGGGCCAACTTTATTTTTCTTAATAAGCTTGGTTGACACAATGTTCACTGGGGGAACAAGTGTCAAGGATAGCCCTAACCCACACTCCATTGATGAAAACCTCCACTTTGGTTATGGTTCCACCCAAGTTAGTGGAAAGAGCGAGGACCTCCTTTAAACAAAGGGTAGAGGCAGGTCGTTTGGCAGTTTCAGGGTATTTTCTTGAATAGAATGCAGGGTATGAAAACACTGGGTGGGCCAAATCAAGGTGGTAATGAGCTGGTCAGCGTCACTGGCAGTGTCAATGGCCTCAAAACCCCTCAGAACTTGTTGGAGATAAGTTTGGCGGGTGATTCTAACCATGTCCACTCTATTAGGATTCAACCCATCGGTATCTCCACTTCACCTGGGGCTCTTAAGACGTTGTGACCAACATCTTCACAACGCTCTTCATATTTTGTGTCAGAAGGATTATTAATTCACGTCAAAGATTACATTGATTGGGAGGTAAGGTCAGGGCTTCCTTTGTTGCAGGAGAGGTCCAGAGGGCGCTCAATTACCCAAGTAACTTTGGAGGAGATGCTGTAACTGTTATGGCTCTACATTTAGCCTTTGATGTAGGGGGTCTGGGCTTCCCCATGGCTACAGGTTTTGAGGAAGAGATGGCCGAAGGAGATGATAAGGGGATAAAGATATTACCTTGGAGGAAAGTGACAATTGTAGCACTTTGGAAGGCCTCTCTGAAGAAGGATGAGAGCGGGGAAAAGTGATAGCTAACTTCAATGGCTGAACTTTGGGAGTTGGAGATGGAGGAGAGCGCTGCCCCGTCACTGCTAGTATCCCCTGCCTATATTCAAATGGGGGAGGAGCATCTCGTTGTAGCATCTCCACGGGAGCAGATTTCTAAAGGGAGACATCCATAGAAGAGACTGGAGGGGCTATAGTAGATTATTGCCTCTGAGCTTCAGGCATATCATTATGTTCATAAAAGTCAGCAACTGCTAATAGATCCCCTTTATATCCCATATTTTTTAAAAGAGCGCTTTATGGCAAAGATATGATTCGCCAAAGAGATTTGAGATGCCAATCCAGCCAAAACAGCAGCAATAGCATCATCAAGAGGGAGCATTTGTGCAAACAACAGAGGATGAGATTTACTATAGAATCGCTCAACAAAAGAGGTGGCCAACTCTTCCTCTTTCAGACTAAGGCACATAAAGGCCTGTTTTTGCCTTCTCAAGCTCTGAGTGGATCCAAACTCCTCAATAAGCGCTTTCTATACCTCTGCCCAAGTTTTAAGGTTATCCATATAAGGTATAATCACCTCTTGGGTGGTGCGGCTGAGGAAGAGGAGAATATGCTTTACTTTTTGGGGATTGGTTGTACCTTTCATAAATGCCTTATAAACGAAAAGGAATGAAAGAATGCTACCATCACCTGGGGTAAAATTGTCTCTTAAAGAGGGTTTGGAAAATTGGAGCAGCCTCAGGAGGGGCTATTCAAATGCGCTATTCAAGTGTTATTAGTTAATTCAGTACCCTGGCTAGCTGCTTTTCTAAGGCATCTAGCCAGGGTTCCAGAACCGTGGGGAGGTTGTGAGGGTTATTTACCCCAACAAACTCCATTTTTAATAGTGTTTTTGTGGTGTAATACCCCCTGTAGTGAGCACCTATTGGAATTTAGGGTTTGGGCTGCTCGCTTGTGTGTTTTTCACACCTAAATTTCGATAATTTTATGCAGTTGAAGCTGGTTCTCTTCTGCAGGATAAATAGTAGGGGGTATCAGCCACTTGCAACAAAAATATTAAAAACTTCAATTAAAAAATGTAATTTATTTTATTACCTTTTATTAGTTGCAATAAGGGAGTCAAGTGAACCCTTTTTAAATTGGTGATTAGTATATAAAATGTACTGTAGCTTGAAGAGATTTGGACAGGAAATTCAGTATAAGCTGGGTGCATCCAAATTGGTAATATGGGCTTTCAACCTATCAGATCTTTTGAAACTCTGCTCACTGGATGTATCAACCAATGAAGGGTCGGTAGCAGGAAGGATTAGTCCATCAAGTAGAGACTTAATATATTAACCCAACTATTGGGTAGAAAACTATTTTCACCTTGTGGGACCTCCTCCAACCCTATGAAAGGGGTGGTCTGCGCTTGGGTGTGTGAATTAAACTGGAAGTGGCTCGGGGGAACCTCAGACAGACTCCCCTAATTCTGCTGCATGGTTGGTACAATCTGACTGCCCAAACTCATGATAATTTCCCAAGAAGAATTAATAAAAGTGTCACCCTGATTTGAGGGAATCCACTAAATATAGACCAAGATCTTTTGGCCGACATTTTCATTATTTACCTCTAAAAGCTCTTTCTTACAATATCAGACTTGTAATATTATGATAATATTGTCTAAATAAACTAAGACACAGGAGATTCTTAAATCGCCTAATATACTATCCATAGCCTGATGAAGAGGATGTAGGGCATTGCACAGCCTTTGCAGCATTCTATTGGGCTGTTAAAGGCTTTGAGTCATAAATATGGGCAATTCTCCTGCTCAACTTTGGGCAGCTCAATATGCCAATAGTTAGAAAATAATCCATGGCTGAAAAGTATCACGTGCCGCCAAGCTGTCTAGCCCATCATAATTAAGCATTGACAGATAAGAATCTTTTTTGTTAAAATTGTTGAGCTTCCTATAATCAATTGCCACGCAATTAAAACTGTGTTTTTCTTAGTAAGTTAGCACTGGAGAGGTCCAGGGACACTTGGAGTGCGCTAACATCCTGTGTTGCACAATTTGAGTAATTTCTTTAGAAACAACTTCATCTGCCGCCTTTATCTTTTGATAGGATGGGTGAAAATTAGCAGATGATTACCAGTATTGATATGGTGCAACACATCATGTGCACAACTTAAATTAGAGTTTTTTAGCAAAAGTCACACTATACTTTTCAAATAAGGCCTGCGCTTAATCCTTTTTGTCTTCAGTTAACCCAAAGAGTCGTTCCCAAGGTACCAGGGATCATACCAATTAGTAACTAAGTCATGAAGCCCAAGAACATCTAGAGTACCAAAATCATGATTAATATACACTTCATCAACTGGTAAAGTGGAACAAAAATGACTATAGACGCTGCTTAATTTGAAAAGAATGAGGATACAAGTTAGGTAAAAGCAACTGGTTCCTCTATATTCAGGGAGGATATACCCAGGCTTGGTGACCAGATTTGAGTTGAATGGGTCAATGGGGCGAATATCTTGACATATAATCCCTGGGGTATTTGCAAAAAAACCTCAGTTCCCGATAGATTTTATAGCCAACTGGAATGGTTAGGCTTTGAATAGCGCTAGCAGAGTAACATTAGATTTTAAAATCTGGCTATGTAACCCTTGGCATAACAGTTCTCTTGACCAACGCTGAAGGTCAAAAATAGGCTCTGTTGGGATTTGTGATGGCAACGATCTGAAAAGGACCATGATGAAGTCAAACTAAAACAAAAAACAGCTATTCTCATTATCAGGGGAAAATGACCGACCAATCATGATGAAAAGCATCAGCAGGCTCTGATTTCCCATAATATATCTTGCTATAGGATGCTAATAGGAAATGTTGCTTATGACAATTTCAACGAAGTAAACTCGTAAATCATGATTTGACATTGCCAGAAATTAGAGAACCTAGTTGAGAGGTCCCTAAGAAATTATCTCAACGTTGTGTCCCCATCAATCATATATATATCAAGAAGTTTATTTGATATTAAAAGCTTTTGAATCTTAAATTATCTATATTTCTCCTCAGGTCAATACTTTTATCTTAATTTTGTTAAAATCCCAACCTTTAATGTAAGACAACTTTGGTCATATTTAAATGCCTTAGTGAATTTAGCTACCTATTGCAAAATTCAATAAATGATACTCACTACAGGTTGCACCAAAGTTGTTGTAAATGGTGAAACTGTCTATTGCAAAATAGAGGAATTTAAATTATATGGTCCTGACACTAAATCTGGAATTGTGACACATTAAATCAATAATTTAAGATCAAAAAATGACTTCTCTGAAACCTGATGTTTACTCTTTAGAGCTTCTTTTAAGTTTGTTTTACCTAATATAAAATTAAGAACATTATCGCTTACACCTTAGCAATACTAGTGCTACTATCCAGCAATTAGTAAAGGATAATTATGCTGCTAGAAGTAAGACTTTCTCGCGCTTGTCCACTGCGTTACACACTAACTATGAGAGATTTATATACCTTTGATCAGGTATCCTCTACTGTATTGGCAACAGGAGTTAATATAGTATCTTCGTTTCTTTTCTTCCTGATTTACACTATTTAATCCAAATTTTAGGAATGCATCATAATGAACATCCTTATTCATGGATTAAATTAGGAGTTGCATACCAATATGAATAAAAATTTAGGAAGTTGCCTCTGATTTTATGCAAGATAAATGAGAAGCAATAATGGATAATTGTCACCTTATTAATGAGTTTCAAGGCCAAATTATTCTGCTGGATAATGTATTACCCAAAAACTCTTTTTTAATTTGACATCAAAATTGAAGCCAAATTAAATTTAAAAAAATACAAAAAATCGTTGCTTAAATGAGCTAAAACTTATGGATGACAATGCTTTTGACGCCTACTGCCCTGGCTTGGTCTGGTGGTGCACTGCCATATGGCATATTTTGGCCACTGCCAATGTACACCTGGGCTGGCTCTGCTAGCTCCCTAATGCTACCAGGCGTTATTTCCACCCTCAGGACTTGGCCCACCATCTAACAAGTTCCCAGGTGGTGCTCTGAAGCTTTTTTGGTGCTCCCATAGAGCAATTTGCGTTTTGGCCTCTGGGTCAAATATGGGAACCTCTTCCCATATGCATGTGTGGCAATCATCATGATGTCCACAGCGGTATTTAAACACGCCGGCTTCATAGATTTCTGCCCCTTTAAGGGGTATTTTGACCTCAGTTTCCATTCTGAGGCCAATACAATGGCAGCATCTAAGCTGCCATTAATTTTTAAAAATATTCCCACTCCTACCATTTTCACCTGGCTCCCATATGTAGCCACTTTGGTGGTCCAGTTCTCCAGGTTGCCCTCCCACCTTTCCCCCAAACTCCTCCACCATGAGCTCATGGAGGGTTTGTCTGTTTACGGCGCAGACCACATGTTGCAATTTGTGGTTTTTGAATAGAGTGGATTATTTGGAAGGGCCTTGCGCCTTTGTGAAGATCCACCCATTCCATCGTGACACCCATCTCACAATTCCCCCTTGCACTGTGATTAGATCCACCCCTGATCACCTCTTCTGAGCATGCATCAAGAATGGCCATGCCATCTGCCCCTTGTGCTTTGAGCTTGATCACTTGAAGCACAAGTGCCCTATAGCTTCTGCCTCCGCCACTTCTGCTGCTCCCCCTCTGGTGTCAGCTCAGCTGCTTGCATGCCCTGATTTTTAAGCGGAGCTCAATTCTTCTGTACCAATATCAACAAATATTGACATTGCTTCCATAGATGCAGCCAATCAAGATTTTAAAAATTATAAATCTGGTCAATTTATGCCAACCTGAGCCGATGGCTGAAACAATTTCAGCTGAGCTGCCATGGTTTACAGTTTGCATCCAATCAGGTGAAGACAGCTCGCCATCTCCAGTGGCTGGGCCAGCATTAGCCAAGTCAAATCAATTTAGTTGTCTCATTTGAATTGATGAAAATGACTAATATTATAATGTTAAACTAGATTTTATATTAGAGAAGTTCTTCATTGATCCAACTTTCTGCACCCCCGCCATTTTTGTCCTAAAAACAGTTTTCCCATTTATAAAAATATAAATAAAATGGCAGTCAAAGCCTGCAGCTACTGCCAACACCCTACTCCGCTAGCAACTCCATGGGGCAATGGAACCCCTGGTTGAGGGTTTTTCTATCCCCAAATTTCCCTCATGATTTTAAGGAAGAGTCAAAATATGAGATTGAGGATCTGGCTTTTGTTGTGAGATGCTGTTGGGATTTTTGCCCATATTCTCAGCCTGCTAGATTACCAGGAATCGCTAGGGGATAGTTCCCTAATGCAAGGTGAATTGGAAATCGGTGGACCTAATTTTGAGTAACTATGTTTGGGGAATTTTGGGATATTCGCCTGGTCATATCCATTGGGGATCGCTTTGGACAAATGCTTAAGATCTCGTCAAGCAGAGTTGCCAATGAGATAGGGGAATATGACAGTGATTAACTATCAAGTGTACTGATTGGGATCGGTTGGGTTTCATCACCAACTGACTGGTAATTTAAGTAGCAAGTTGCGAGGCGAGTGATGCCACCTGCAACTAGTGAATTGATTAGTTGGTTTGTGACCTGCCTTAATGGTTAATAAGTACCATTACCTAGGAAGGTCGCTACCCAAATATGGTTGTTTCACTTGGATCGAGAGGAAAATGTTAGGGAAATGTTTTCTGACTCTTTCCGTTTAGGTCTTGAGGATGTCCAATGACAGAATCCTAGCTAGGAAGGGGACAACCATTGTGGCTGAGAGAGAATGGGGTGATGCAATGGCAATGGCTGCCGTTTCATCAAAGAGGTGTCAACTGAGGGTTAGATGACTGAATCCCCACTATAAATTCCCTATAATTCACTCATAATAAAAAACATTTAGATAATACTACAGATATACAGTTCTATAGTTTTCATCCAGTATATAGTTTAAGTAGTAAACTATTCTCAGCTTTCAATTGTTCCATTCTTCTCAAGGATATTATTGCTGTGTGCGATAATTGGGAGACTCTTTTAAGGCAAAGAGTAAAGATCTGAGCGAGGATCTAGAGAAGAAGGAGAAACAATCAGGGATTGCTACTGACTGTGTGTTGGACTAAGAAACTGTCACCAGGGAATCTCAGAGAATATTGGGTTGGACAGAATGAGGGAACGAATACCCATATCAAGACATCTCAAGTATTTCAAGCGGGAATACTGGCTGAGCGTTGAGCCAAGATCTAAGAATTCCACTCAACTATGAATAATAGTCGTCATACTATTATCAACTGATAATATCATATACTATACAGCATGGATGAAGTGCACAAGAACTGAACCTTTGCAATAATAAGTTTATAAAGTTATTGGCTGAATAATAACCAGAACCAAAAAATTTTTTAAGTTGGTGCTCACTACAAGGGTGTGGCTGAGTAGAAGAACTTAGAAGGATGTTATATAAAGATATTTCTAATTCTGGCAATATGTTATAAGGAAAAGTAACATTAATGAAGACAGAACATGAAGTGGATCACATTCATTGGCGTTCACCCAGCTCAGAAGTGGAGCTCCAAGTGAAGCATATGGAAGATACTCATTACCAGGAAAAAGCACTTGCAGCCTAGATATGAAACTATCTAGTGCTGCAAGAAAACTGTTCCACCGGACATCTACTTGATATGAAGAGTATAAGTAGGGCCAACTAGGGTTGAAATTGGGTCTGCTTTAAATAGTCCTGAGGATCGGCAGGGCCAAGTTGGGTTGAAATTAGAACCACTTGAGATAGTCCCAAGGAACAGCAGGATCAACTCAGGTTGAAATTTGGTCCTCTTTAAATAGTCCTGAGGAGTGAGTGTTTAGATGAGGCATTGGATGAATTAGGAAGCAATCAATCAGAGGAATTGGATTGCTATACCAATGAAGATATGAAGGTAAAACAGGAGACATTTGATTAAGATAGTGGAGAAAATCGTTTGGTTCATTAAACTCAACCAATGATCAGAAGTTGCTGGAGATTAGTTCATCAATTCAGTAGAAATTGGATGAAGCTAACGAGGCCAGAATGACCTGTGTAATTAAAGATGGCAATAAATGCCAAGAATAGTTTTCAGGAGAAAAATGATTTAAACAATGGGATGGAACTTTTGGCTAATAAGATATGAGGATCCAAGAATAAGTTACCAAAATATGAGATGAATTTCGGACCTGTTGGATGAATAACCAGTAGGGATTGAAGGCCTAATATATTTAAGAGTATTGCCAAAGTCGGCAAGTGTAGCCTATATGTGAAGAAACAGTGCTGCTGGTTGTATAGTGAAGAAGAGCAATACTAATTGGAAGTATTGAGCCTAAGAGAAAATAGTTGCAATGTTCCCAGAGGACCTCTGAACCATTAAATGGTTATGTCCTGAGATTTTGGTCAATTTCTAGAAAAGGACCACTGAACCAAATGGAAGGTTATATCTTAAGAGGATAAGATTTTAAACTATGATAACTGGTAGGTTAGAGTATACATAGGACCCTGTTTGAATGAAGGGGAAAAGATGGACCTCTGAACCTTTTTGTAGGTTGCAAGTCCCATTGCAAAAGAAAAATACAATATATAATATAATAAAAACATATAAAATATTGGTTTTTATGGTCTATGAGTTCCAGACCTAGGAAGCGACTAGAAATCTCAACGGCAGAACTGAGGAAATCCATCCTCAATGAGATGAAATTATCAGCCGGGGTAACCAAGAGTATAAACTATTGGTTGATTGAGAGCAACTCGCTAATCTGATGGAAGGTCAGCAAGGGGAGGTGCTCAAATTGTTCAAAAGGTATTGGGGAGTATTGACCCAAGAAAACGACCATAATTGGGATGCACAAGAGATGTGATCCACAAGGTCAATGCTGGGGAAAATCTGACAATCAAGATGAGATGAGATTGCCAGCATGAGTTGCTGAGAGTATCAATCTATTAGAAGAATTTTTTCAGTCTTCGTCTGAATAGCCAAGCGCTTATTCCATCTGTTGAAGGATCTGAAAAAAAGATTTGTATGGAATGAAGAAGTGCAGGAATCCTTTGATGAGCTATGCTGGTACCTAATAGATTCTCCGATCTTGAAATATCGAAATTTTGATTGAGAGTTTATTATAAAAACTGATGCTTCATTGACAGTGATTGGTGCCATACTAAGTCAAGTAGATGAACTTGGGGACAAACATCCGTTGGGATATGTGATCCAGACACTCTCAGCCGCTGAGAGGAATTACACCGTAACTGAGAGTGAATGCCTTGCAGTCAATACACCTGTAAGAAGTTTTGGGTGTATATCTACAGAACGCACTTTAAAGTGGTGATGGACCACTCCTCATTGCGTTGGCTCCACAATTTGAGAGAACCAGAAGGATGACTGGCCTGAGGGGCACTTAAGCTACAGGCTTACAATTATGAGATTATCCACTGAGTGGGGGCTTCTCACCAAAATGCAGATGGCTTAACGCAGTTACCAATGATCCGAATTGTATACCCACAAGTGGATGAGCTATTACAGAAAATGGTTGATGGAGAAATTGGGAACGTTCCAAGAAATTCAAGGTGCACTTCTGAAAGCAATGGAAAACAACGAGACCATGGATGGACAAGTGTTTAAGATGATTACTGGGAACAGTTATTATTTCCAAAGCTGTTGGAAAGAGCAGCTATTGTTCAAGCTGCTCATAAGGTTTTCAGGCATGGAGGCCTGAGAAAAACAACTGATATATTTGTCAGTACTACTACTGGGAGTCAATCAACTATGATGTCGCTGACTATCTAGCTTGTTGTGTGGAGTGCCAACTGCACAAGCCACACAAGAATACAACTGGATACTAACTGGTCCGCCCTGGATATGCCTGGAATATGGTGTCTATTAACGTGATGGGACCGCTGACAATGAGCACAGGGTGAATCAAGTTCATAATAGTTGCTATTGACCATCTGATGAGATGGGTCAAGATGAAGGCCCTAGCGAAAGTAGATGCTACCAGCACCACAAAGTTCATCCTGGATCAAGTAGTATATTGACATGGATGCCCGCAGGTCCTTCTTAGCGATAATGAGACAAACTTCACATCTCATGTGATCCCGCGACTGAATGAGATAATGGGGATCAGAGGAGTCATGTCTGTACCCTACTGGCCAGAGACGAAAAGACTGGTCAAATGAGTGAATGGAATGCTAGCCACGATGATAAGAAAGCTGGTCAAAGGAAGAACTTCTTCATGGGGAAAGTACCTGAGTTTGGTGATGTTCACCTACAATATCAGTCATCATACGGCGACAGGAAAAATGCTGTTTGAGTTGTATACAGGAGGAAGGCCGCGTTGCCACAGATTTTATAATGAGTGGTGGAACCAACATTGGGGATGAGTGCCAAACAGTACTTGAACTGGCTGACAAATATCCTGATTGAGATGATTTCACAAGCATTTGATACTATGTTGAAGAAAAGGATATGAGCAAAATCATTGGATGATAAGAACTGACTGGCCTTAAAAGAATATCAAATAGGCGAAAGAGTTGCCTATTGTGATACAAATGGTTTCAGAAGTAGAAACAAACTAGATGCATTATGGTCAGGTCCATTTGAGAATATCGCTAAGATGGTGACTGACACCTAATCCATCAAGAATCTCTTGGATGGAAGAATTGTAAATCGAGTCCATGCTAAGTATCTTAAGCGATGGATCAATGAAAAAAAACAAAAGAGTTCCCAAAGGACTGATGAACCATTAAGTTGGTCATGTCCTGATGATTAGATCAAGTCCAAAAAAGGACCTTTTTCAATATAGATGGTTAAGTCCAAAAAAAGGACCTCTGAATCATAGAAAACTGGTAGGTCTAAAAATACCTAGGATCCAGTATGGGGGAAAAAAAAAAAAGATGGACCGCTAAACTGAAACAAGGTCAAGTCCCATGAAAAAAATAAAAAAAAAAAATTGATAAAAAGATATTGGAAAAAAATATTATAAACTGCATAGAAAAATCTGATATATTTTTATACTTTTTATTTTTAGTGATTATCTTCAATTGGGGATGATTCTGCCTATGTCACCTCTTAGGGGAGGGAGAATGAATTGGTTTAGGAATGAATAGCCCATCAAAATCGATGTGAGATCAGATGATAGTGAGGGCTAGACCTACACGAAACAAAGTTCTTTGAGTGGATGCAGATCCCTGTGAGAAAGTGACTAGGGGAAGAGTAATTGAAATGTCAAAAGAAGCCAATTGCAAAACCCAAGAGCATGGAGGAAAGCAACAGTATAGAAAGTGGCAGTCGGCAAATAACCCCAAGTAATCACAATATGGTACCAGAGCTAGAAGATTAGTCTTGAGCGCCTGACAATGGGCTTCATCAAGAACACCAGAAATATGGGCTAGCAGCAAACAAGGGATATGGATGAAGGTTGCCAAATCGTGCCCCCTACTAAAGCCATCAGTGGAAGATATTGATGGGAAGCGCTGGAGACGAGATAGTTGTGTAGGGAGAAAATGGCATCCTGAAAGTGATGACTACAGGCTTCTCGGAAGCTGAAGCTGAAGGAAAAGTGAAACCTGGGAGAGGCTGGAAAGCTTTGCGGACCAACTTCAAAGAACTTGGCCAGCAAAGCAAAGAGAATAAGCGGGAAATATCCCAATCTAGGATGTTCTCAAGATTGGAGGGATTCAGCGCTATAAATAAAGCTTCAGTGACTTGGGCCCTCAATTCTGTGTAGGGGAGTTCAAAATGAATACTGTTGCCAATGGTGGCTTTGTAGCCAAGACAGCAGGTTTGTAGTATTGTACGAGTCAGAAGAGGAACTCAGGAAGCATGTCCGACCTAGCAAGAAAGGAGTGATCAAGAGCAAAGGGCATAATTTCAGGAGCATCCATGATGATGTTTGGCACATATGCAAAAGGAGCGAATCCAGGAGAGATTTTAAATTCAAATATGGAATTGATGTTAGAGGAAGAATTGGCTGAGTGTTGTTCAAGATGATCGCAAGCCTGGTTTCAAAAGGATTGGTTAATGTTTCCATTAATTCAACGGAAGGACTAGCTGCTGGTGCCAGACTAGGCGTATGTGGATGGAAGGACCATAGAAGAGGTTCTATCATGCATCCCACTTCATCTGCTGGAAGAGCCAAAGACCTTGATCAGACAAACTGTTTAGAAGCTGTTGATACTGTGACTCAGAATTTGAAATATGAGCTGGACGAGAGGGGGATGTCAGACTTATATGAAAGTCAACATTATGCACTCTACAATCCATTAAGATCCAATTTTGGAGAGTTTAATCTCAAAATTAATGGGATAAACTCTTCAAGAGAAGAATTAAGAATGAAATGAGCTAAGAGGCTATGAGAGAAATGTCAAGGGCGAACATAAATAGGCATTCTTAATTGGGCCACAAAATGAATATCAATGGCAAGAGTCTTCTGTCGAGGATGAGGAGAAAATCAGGAAATTTATAACACTGGACTAAGAATCCTGAATATGACAGCAGTTCATATGCCCTGACGGGGAGAAAACTAGATCCTGAGACTAATTTCATCATAAGTAAATTGATCAGCCTGGCACAACAGTAGATCGTGGGGACTGCACTCTGAGTAGGCAGTAGAGAGGAGGAAGAGGAAGAGAGAGAGCTGCATGCTGAAGATCATCATGAGCAGCATTGAGTATTGAAGATTGTGCTCTGCTTGAGTCAATGAAGTATTTGACTGAGTGTCTGAAGCGGGGTTCTCATTAACCAGTCCTTTTCTGGCTGGAAATCTAGGCAAAAGGGGGGTGTTAGGATTTTTGACCATATTCCCAGCCTGCTAGATTTCCAGGAACTGTTACTTTTAATTCCCTAATGTGAGGTGAATTAAAGATTGGTGGAACATAATTTTGGAGTAACTTTGAATGGTGAATTTATGATGTTAACTGTTGTATCTGTCAGGGATTGATCTGGACAAATGCTTAAGATATCATCTGGCGGAGTTGCTGACGAAATAGGGGCATCTGATAGCGATTAACTATCAGATGTACCAATTGGGATCAGAAGGGTTTCATCACCAACTAATTGGGAATGTAAGTAGTAAGTTGTGAGGTGAGTGATGCCCCCTGCAACTAGCAAATCGATCAGTTGGTTTGTGATCTGCTTTAATGGGTAACAAGTCCCATAACCTAAGCAGGTCGCTAGCCTAATATGGTTGGTTCACTTGGATCGAGAGGAAAATTGTTAGGGACATGTTTTCTGACTCTTTACGTTTAGGTCTTGAGGATCTCCACGATGGAATCCTAGCCAGGATGGGGAAGACCATCGCTGCCAAGATGAGGATTGGGATTCAATGGCAGTGGCTGCCGTTTCATCAAAGAGGTGTTAACTGAGGGTTAGATGACAGAATCCCTACTATAAATTCCCTAGAATTCATTCATAATATAAACAGTTAGATAATACTACAGATATATAGTTATATAGTTTTCATCCAGTATATAATTTAAGTAGTAAACTATTCTCAGCTTTCAATTGTTCCATTCTTCTCAAGGATATTATTGCTGTGTGCGATAATTGAGAGACTCTTTTAAGGCAAAGAGTAAAGATCTGAGCGAGGATCTAGAGAAGAAGGAGAAACAATCAGGAAATGCTGCTGACTGTGTGTTGGACTAAGGAACTGTCACCAGGAATCTCAGAGAATATCGGGTTGGACAGAATGAGGGAATGAATACCCATATCAAGACATCTCAAGTATTTCAAGCGGGAATACTGGCTGAGCGTTGAGCCAAGATCTAAGAATTCCATTCAATTATGAATAATAGTCGTCATACTATTATCAACCAATTATATCATATACTATACAACGCGGAAAAATTGCACAAGAACTGAACCTGTGATGTAATAATTTTATAGGGGCTATTGGCTGAATAATAACTAGAAATAAATTTTTACAGATGCACTTGCATCAATGCAGCAAAAACCTCTCTTTTCAACCCTAATTATCTTGAAACCCACCGGTGCATCAAGTCATTTACTTGTTTGCCTGCTCTCATCACTTTTGCTGATCATCAACTTGCTCAATACATTGAGGTGATTGAAACCGCTGGATTCATTAGCGAAGAAAACCCACAATCATACCTCCATATGCCACATGTCGCTGATGCTTCTACGCCAATGCTGTCTGCCATGGTCCTCCAGCTAAAGCAGGAGCCATACAAAAGTTTCCCCAAAGCTTCTTCACCTACTTATATGACTTCCTAGGCTTTAAGCTGAGGTGCCATATTAGGACTTTTTTATTCTAATTATCACTTTACTTGGCCCATTTGCAAATACAGATGCATGGCTGCTCCCCCTTTTGGGTTGAGCAACACTAGTGCAAAAAAAAAAAATTACCCAACTATTTGTCCAATTTATTAGTCTATTAATACAAACCAACACCGTCAAAGTTTATAATAAGGTCATTCAGCTCAGTGATACTCAATATCAACAATTCAAATTCTCATTAAAATCAATGTGTAGCTTTATTGGAAACTTAACTCTAAAAGTTGCAACAAAGAATCTAAGTTTATCTATTTTGAGAGCCTAAGCATGAAGGACAAGGCCCTCCTGGTACCCCTGGCTTACCTGGATCCTCTGCACCCTTCCCTGATGATGGTCCAGATAGAGCTAACCTCCTGTCTCTTCTTTCTACTCCTGTTCTCAGTTGACCGATGTTTATAGTGTTAGTATTGTTCAATTGGATGGACAGCTTATGGTTCCTCGAGTAACCCTAGATGCATTTTACTGTGAAATGGACAATCTACATGAATTCACTCAAGTTACATATGTATGATTAGATAAGTTATAACAGAAGTATGCAGAAATGGTTACCCATGTTTACAGATGTGAGTCTCGTCTTGATGCTCAGCATCATGAATTATAAGCCAACAAAAATCAGCTCAATTCTAACATAGCTTATAATAGCTTTGATCATTAATGGAAAAAAATTCAAGGTGATATTAATCATTTGAGGCACTAAGTGGATCAGAATGTTCACCGTAAGTATTCTGAGACTGACGTATATGTAACCACACCTAATATGGGTGTAAATCTCTCTCAGTTTCTTCTACTAATAAATTTAATCTTAGCTTTAAAGAGAAGTTTATACAAGTGGGAAGAAGCATCGCTTCTTTCCTTTATGTCTTTGAAAGTTTTATGGAAAAAGAAACTGATCGCTAGAAGGTTGAGCATATTCATATTTTCTTAAATAGTGCTGCAAGTGAAATCATGACGCCTCTTCTTAAAGAATGTCTAACTTGGGATCAGGTGCGGAATGCTCTAGTGCAAGAATTTGGAAGTAATCAATTTGCTTTCTAACCAAAAACAAGAGTTTATGGCCATTTATATAATTAAAGGAGAAACTATGGTTGAGTTTGCTAGTCAATTTGACTCAAGAGCCTAAATTTCAATTCCAACTGGTCGGATTACTCCAAATGATGCAATTACTGCAGTTATTTTAGCATTGGAAGCCCAAACTAATATTCAGTTATTTTTGATTGAATCTAAGCGAATTTTTTACAATATGCGTGAAATCAAAGAGGTGTTAAAATCAGTTCTTACTCATGTCATGACTAAGCCTTCACCTGCTACAACTTCATATATTGAGCCTCATGTGAATGCCCTTGAAGCAAGAAAGGGTGATCGTAACAGATGCAGTTATTGTAAAAAAATTACTTCATAATAAAACTGTGTTATAAAGAAAAAGTTGATGAGGAGTCACTAGATCAGTCAGCATGAAAGAGGAGGCTCTTCATGCAGACCAGAAGTCTATTCCTTAACCTGAAATTTAATTAAATATGATACTAATTCTATGGAAATGATTTAACATGAGTTAGCAGAAGTTAATAAAAGTACTTCCTAGAGTTTTTTCATTGGATGAGTTACCTTGTTTTTAACTTTGCCATCTTATTTAGGAAGTACGGTTACTAGAACCCAGTAATGCATTTAAAATCCCGTTATGGCTATCATTGACAGTGGCTCTCCTGTCAATGTTATATCTTCTAAATTTGGGAAGCTAATCAAAGTTGCTCCAGACCTTCCACATTATATGGAATATGGAAATGCTAGCTCTATCTGTAAGATCCATAGGAACATACTCAGCCCTTCCTGTGATAATTTCGGAAAGTTATCTTTAGTTACTTTAGCTGTAGTTTTGGATTTTTTAAGTTAAGATCTTCAGCTGAGTACTCAATTTTTAGTATTCTGCTATAGTAAATTACTTTGAAGGATTTCTTTCCCTCCTTGGACATATAGTCCATTGGAGTTAAAGTCCAAATAAGATTGACGCAATGAAATTGATGTTATGACTTGTCTCTTAGAAATCAATGAGAAGGTTAACAAATGAGCTATCATACTATGATATCCAATTTTTAACTTCCTCCTATTGTGGTAGAATAAAAGGAAGGATTGCATTATATTCAAAATCAGTTTGTGGTACCATCAAAATCTCAAATCATTGTTGATTTCAAGTTACATAATCATATTCCTAAAGATACTTTATTGGAAATAAAGGGGGTTAAAAAACGAATCTCTTTCTGCTAAGCATCACTTTTCGAAAATCAATTCAGCCTGAAATTTAGCTCCACTAAAGAGATTTACGAAAACTATTAGCAAATATGGCAGGAAACCCCGCAAAAGAACCCGCAGGTATGCCAAACGAGCCAGCACCACCCTCAAACGAAGCAACCCTCGGTTACCCACCTCAGGGTCAACCAGAATCACCCGCTCTCAAGCAGCAGCCATGAAAGCAGGCACCACCCCCCAACCTGAGCTACTCCAACTAGCGCCAGTTCACCTGATCGCACTTCTGCAACCTGCACGCCTAACAGCTCTGTGTGCGCTGCCTCCCACCAACCCGCTGGGCCCCCTCCAACCAAGGAGGCCATCACCCACGCTGTTTTAATGGCGTCTGCTCAGTTGAATGCAACTCAGCCCATCCAGACATTCACCTCCCCCATTGTGTCAGCTAATTCAGCCCCATCTATTATTGATGACGCCGTGTTTCTGGCTCCCTCCATGAGGGGCGATACCCAGCTACCTGGCCCCCAAATCCTCAGATGTAAGGTTGGATTAGCCGCACATTCTGGTTCACTAAGCACCAAATTGGGACAATCTACTCTTCCCAATGGGGATTTAGATGATTCAGATTTTGGAACTTCACACCAGTTCCAATCTCACCCGTCCCATTTAAACCCCATAATCGGCTCTTCTCAAGTCGGCACTTTATCTCAATATGCTGAAAACGACCAATTCACCAATTCACCAATCAGCCAGTGAGTTTTGCCCACGAAATCACAGCAAATACTTGGGCTGAATTTACCCAAATAGATTGGGATGGTGATGAAATATCTCCCTCCTCCCAACTGGCTGGAGATAATTCCAATTTGATGAGCCTCCCCAATTTAGCGAGGCCCAACAAACCGCCCCTCAATTTAATATGACGCCAGCAACTGCTGTAACATTCCAGAAACAAGGGAACTCCGCAAACTTGTCCAAACCACCAGCTCACACTCAACCTGCAATTGCAGCCCAAAGCAAACACAAACGTACCAAAAGAGCCACTGGGGCGTGGCAAAAACCTCTGGCACCAACGCTACCCAAAGCTGATCCACGTGAAGTGGCGTTTATTTCTGATGTTAAGAAGAAATGGGCCGAAACTAGAGCGCAAAAAGCTCTACCTCGCTTAACCCTCTCCCACGCAATTCGCCTTTATTATGGGCATAACCCTGTTGAATTCTATACAGAGGATTACTTCTCATACTTTGCAGCGATTGCGGAGACATTCTCTATTAACACCACCATCCATGAATCAGTGGAGGGCCACTACATCGATGTGGGCTTCACTGAAGCTGCCCTTGCTGACCATGCTGCCACCCTCCAGGTCATTATTCCACGCGGATCTCTTCGCATCTCCTGCACACGCTCTCACCTGGAGAAAAGTTCATGGGTTACTTTTTCCAACCTACCAACGACTGTTGATCCTGAGTCTCTTAAACTGGCACTCCATCATGGTTTAATGGAGTTTGGGTCTGTTCTTTCAGTGGACTTTAGCGTCCCCTCTTACTGTGGTCCCACTCAAAGAGCTCGCACTGCTAGGGCGTCGTTCATCCCCTCCCCCAATGTATCCCGCAACGTTGAGGTTATTCCTCGTGTGGCGGTAGTTGGGGCATGCCCTGAGATTTTTTTGTCGACCCTGATCAGGCGCGCCCCGGTGTTCATGGTGTAACGCCCTTGGACACTTGTATAGTGGCTGCACAGCTCGAAAACAAGCCCTCTTAGCCACCACCCAGGGGCCTAAACCAGGCCAAAAACGATCCCACATGGCTGCAGCAGCAATTCCACAACCCACACAATGGGTTCCCGTTCAAGACCTGTCCCCTGAGGCCTTACGCCTAGCAGTTGAAACAGCTAACCCCACTATTGGTGTGGGATATCTTCGCGCTCATGCCCCCCTTCCGATGGGCACCCCCTCCAATCTCCCAGAGTCAACTCCCTCTCTCACCAAGCGCAAGGCATCTCCCACAGGGTGCCCCTCGTCAGCCACCCCCACTCAGGGCTCCGCGGCACCCCCACCAACCTCCACCAGTGATTTATCGCATCAGCCCTCAGCTCCCAATGGAGCTATGCCCACCAGCATGGACTGGCAACTCGCGGCCTGCGGTATGAGTGCCACCTCAAAGAGTCCTACCCCAACCCCACAGTCCATTTCGCGCGGATCCTTTGAAGTGCTGGAGGAAGTGAATATGGACTCAGACTCATCAAATGGGGACACCGCGGAGGTCACCATTGAGCACCCTCAGGTCCTTCCCCTGCAACTAAGTGGGAGCAGCATCCTAGGCTGGCTTACTGGGTCCTCCGCCCCCCCACCCTCTCCTTCCCCTCAGAACCCTCAACGCTCCTCACGGATTGCAGCTTTTAGTCAAGATAAAGGACTCAAAACTAGCCGCCTCACAGCAGCAGGTTTAAGCGCTGGCAACCCCCCAGGACATGGAGGGGAACAGCTATGAGTCCCCATGGCAGCACCCTGGCCCTGCAATCCATCAACGCAAATGGGTTGCGGGACTTTAAGCGGAGAGCCCGCCTCCTCCAAAACTTCAGGTCAACACAAATTGACATCGCTGCTGTCCAGGAGCCCCATATCCTCCCCCACGAACAATCTGCATGGAATGAACAGTTTGGAGGCAACTCCTTCTGGACAAACCATGCTGCCCTTATTGTTTTGAATCCCCGGGTTAAAACCCATTCTTTTTCACAATATCTAGGTGGCCGCCTCATACTGGCCAAACTCACCACTCCTGACTTCTCCTTCTTCTCTGCAAGCATCTACCTGCCTAATGCAGGTCAGGAGCAAAATCGACTCTTGAAAGAGCTCCTCCAACTCAATCTCCCACGGAATACAGTCCTCTTAGGAGATTTCAACACAGTCATAAGTCGCGTCCGTGACTCTTACCCCCTGCAGCAAAGGAACGCCCTGGATCAAGTCGCCTCCAGGATTTCCTTCGCCTGAGTGGCTTTATAGATGCGCTTCCACCCTCCGCGTCTGGCCTAGGTTGCATGACTAGGATCCAGTATGATGGAGGAGCTTTCCAGTCAGCGTTACGCATAGATATGGCACTGATTGGCCCCCTGCTAATTGGCCGCGTCTCCTCTCCCATCTCTCGCGACAACCATCTGAGTGATCACAGGTCACTCACCGTTGTCCTCACCACCACACTTAGACCGTCGCGTAGGTTCTGGCCTAGGGTTGCCCCAGCTCTTCTCAACAACCCCTTCACTAAGGAGAAGCTGTCTATGACCATCCGGGAGACTCTCACCTCCCCCACCCCACCTTCTTGACCACAAGGCTAGATGGGCGGTGACCAAGGAGGGCATCACCCGCGTTGCTTACAACTGTGCCAAAGCCCAGATGACTGCATCTCGCGCCAGAGTCAAAAGGGCGGAAGCCAGAATCAGACATCTAGAGCGAAACTGCCAGCCTTCGCCCTCTCCCAGATGGTTGGAAGACTGGGAAGCGGCGCAGGAAGCACTCCGCTTGGAGCTCACACTGCAGGAAGAACGGGCAGCAAACTTTACGACATATCGTTACTATGCTCAATGGGAACGCCCCACCCGCTTCTTCTTTCAGAAACAGAAAGCCCGGTCAACAGCGCAGGTATTATGCACTGAAGATTGGCACTACAACCACTTCATATAAGGAGGAAATCACGCAGGAACTACACCGCTTCTACACCAGCCTCTTCCATGCCACCCAGGTGGACCCATCGGACATCCAAGACTTCCTGTGGCGGGCTCCAGAGCCGCCCATTGACCCACGGGCTGATGAGGCTCTACTGGCGCTTATTTCCAACCAGGAGGTGATAAAAACCCTTCTGAAGTCCCCACGGCTTAAAGCCCCAGGCCCAGACGGAATACCCTTTGAGGTGTACCTTCTGGAACCTGCAGTGATAGCCAGAACCCTCCGCGACCTCTTCACTGCACTTTTGGTGAATGGCGAGGTCCTCCCCGACTCCAGAGGCTCAATCACGACCCTCATTCACAAGAAGTCAGACCGTGAGAACCTGGCGAACTGGCGCCCCATAGCATTGATCAACACAGACCACAAGCTCTTCACAAAGCTTCTGGCCAACCGCATCACCAAATGGGTGTCACCTCGCCTCTCCCCATCCCAGTACGGTTTTATTCCGGGGAGGTCGTTATGGGACAACTATAATGACCTTCACATGACTTTGACTGCAAACTCTCGTAAGCTGAATGGCTTTGTGTCTCTTGGATATGGAGAAAGCATATGATCGGGTAGCCCTGAAGTATAACGATGCTTCCCTGGCCCGCTTCCATCTCCCACCCGCAGATAGGCGCTGGATATCAGCGCTCTATGACCAGCTCCACACCAGAGTCCTGGCGCCAATGGGTTTTACAGTGGCAGTACCAGTTGGACAAGGTCTCCGGCAAGGGGACCCCCTGAGCCCTATCCTTTTTAACATCACCCTTGACCCCCTCTTGGCCTCCTTACAGGACAAGCTAACAGGGATTCTGGTCCCAGGTAAAGCCCCCACACGCACCAAGGCATTTGCGGATGACACTGCCATTGCATTTGGCTGCCCTGGGGATGTTGCCCTCGCTGCTGTGACCATTGAGAGGTACACCAAGGCGTCCAACGCCATGGTCAACACCTCCAAGACAACAGTTGTACAGGTCGGCTCCCCCACCTTCCCCCCACCATTTGGTATTGAACCTGAGCGCGGTACCTTCCGTCACCTGGGCGTTCTCACCAACCAACAAGGAGTTGCGCTAAAAGACAATGAGGACTTGCTCCTTGCAGCAGTTAACTCCAGGATTGCCAGCTGGAACCGGCGGCACATCACCCCCCAGGGTCGAGCTCTGATGGCCAATGTGTTCCTCCTCTCCAAAGTCTGGTTCCTAGCGCACGTCTGCCCATTCACAGATGCCTTTTATACGCGGCTCAATGTACTCCTCCGCTGTTGGATCTGGGGCTCAAACCATCCACCAATGGCCCTCTCAACCATTGCCCGACCCTGCAATGAAGGGGGCCTAGGGCTTCTGGACACGCGATCCCACGCCACCACAATCTTCCTGAAGTTCCTATGGCCGATTGTCTGCTGGGACGCGACCCCCAAGCCCCAATGGGCGCCCGCCCTCCGCCAGTCAGTGTCAGCAGCTCTGAGTCTTCCTAGAGCATCTCTGACCTCATTAGGGGAGTGGCTCACAAACCACCCAGGCCATCGCCTAAAACCATCCTCATCCCCCTACTGGAACCAGGCTCTCCTTGCCCTGAAACGAGTAGGCGCGCGGATCTACCATGCCTTCCCATACAGAAGAGAAGGCCCTGGCCTCAGCCCACGTCGCCATGCAATTGTGCACAATGGACAAGTTGTCACAACTCGCCTCAACCCCCAAGATCGTCCTCCCATCCGCCCAAGACTCCTTGAGCTCCTCCTTCCCTTCGTGAGATTTGACCTTAAGGAATTGTGGAAGGACGTCTATCACCCCATCCTGTCAGCAAAGGTGTCCAACACCTTATGGAGGGTGCTCCACTGTTCATACAGGACAGGGGACCGGACTGGCCCTACCTTCCAGCACCGAAGCTGCCCCCGCTGTGTGGAGCCTATTGACTCCCACCTCCATCGTTTTTTCACCTGTCCAGGTGTCGCCGCATTTTGGCCAAAGGCCCGCGCGCTCCTCCATGGCCAGCCCTGGTCTGGACACCCTGTGCAAGACCTCATGTTTGAGCAGACATTGCCTGGTAGCCACCGACCCCTCCGTGTCCTCGCCTATGCCACAGCCATCTGGACCATTCATAACTCCTTCCTTCGTGCTGCCTTTGACCAGCAGGTGTGGACCCTTCCACAAATGATCACCCACTTTCAGGTACACTTTGAGATGGCCCTGAAGGTCTGCACTATGTCGCCAACCCTCCCCCGCTCAGTTGTCACTGCAGCACGGCTCTGGCGCGCAAACCCCTCCCTTTCTCGATGCCTCCTCCCTCCCCTTCCCTCGCCTCAGGCTCTTAGGAGCCCAGGCGTAATTCATTAAACATCGATGAATCCCCCCCTGGGTTGGGACCATCTAGTACTAAAAAAAAGGGGGTTGAAAACCCCTCAATCACTGAGATTTTGCCTTGCTCTGGAATCCTGGATGCAGCTTATGCAGGATTAGTCTCTGTACTATTGGAAAGCCTGAAAAATCAATCTCAGACTATATGGGCAATTCGCCTATTTCATATGTTCAAATGTTACCCATCCATAAGGTTAATTCACTTAAGGATTTTAAAACTCTTCAAGAGTTTGGGCTGAAGGCCCTCCTACAACTAATACTGTTAATGTTTTGATTGGAAAGGAATTACCTCAGAAACTTAGGACTTAAGAAAAAAAATATTGAATGAGTATGCTTATTTATTATCTTCTGCTACATATGACGTTAAAAAATGAAGGGAGTATTATATGCTGTTTTGTTAGAACTAGGTGGTCCCAACCTAATGGGGGGATACACCAATCTTTATTTAATCACGCCTGAGCTCCTAAAATCTTGAGGCGAAGGATGGGTAGGAGGAGTTAAGAAAGGGTGGGGGAAGTTTTGCCAAAGCCAGGTGTCCACTCGAAATGACCAATTGGCCCATGGTGACATGGTAAATACTCTCAGGGCCATCTCGAAATGAGCCTGAAAGTGGGTGATCATATGGGGCAGCGTCCACAGAATGAAGTCAAAAGCAGCGCGAAGATATGAATTATGAATAGTCCATATCACTACGCCAAATGTCAAGACCCTTAATGATTAGGAGCAATTGGGAAAAGAGAGGTTGAACATGAAGTCCTGAACAGGGTGCCCTACCCAGGGTTCTGCTCGCAGGAGTTTTTAGACCTTGTTCCAGAAAGGAATTATTAGGGGGAAAGTACAGAAGCGGTGGAGGTGGGTGTCTATCAGCTCTGCGCATTGTGAGCAGCTCTTGTGCTGGAAGGTGGGACCTGTTTGATCCCCTGCCCAAAATGAACAGTTTAGAACTTGCTACTGTGTATTTAAAATTTTTGCTGAAAGAACCTGGTGGGTAATGTTCTTCCAAAGCGCCTTGAGATTTATTTCATAGCGGGGGGTAGGAGTTCAAGGATACGAGGATGCATTGGGGCTCTGTCCAAAGGGTGGAGGCAGGAGATAACAATCATCCCATTGTGGACCAGGGTGTGATGCTGAAGGCTGATCCCAGGGCCCCTCCTTTTATAAGGGAAAGCGTGGTACAACTGTACCCCTAACCTCTTAAGCGCAAGGAGAGCCTAGTTCCAGTATAAACTTGATGAGGGTTTGATGTGGTGGCCTTGGTGTTTTGTTAGCCATTCCTCAACAGATGTTGGAGAGGCCCGCGAGAGACCTAGTGAGGCCGCTAAACCCTGGCGTAAGGCTGGACCCCACTGGGGTATTGGAACCATATCCCAGAAAATGACGAGCTTACGGAAACCCTTCAGTATTGAAGTGGCATGGGACCTAGCATCCAAAAGACCTAGGCCACCTTCACTGCGGGGCTGGTAAATTGTGTTCAGAGCTGTGGGTGGGTGGTTGGATCCCCATATCCAGCAGCGGAGCATCACATGTAATCTCTGATGGAAACTGTCCGTAAAGGTCAGACATGAGCGAGGAATAATACCTTTAGTAGCAGAAAAACATTAAGATCAGGGCGCGTACCTGGGGGATGATATGACAGCGGTTCCAGATGGCTACACGCGAGTTTATTGCATCCAGCAAGAGGTCCTCATTATTCTTGATCGCGACCCTTTGTGGTGTGGTGATGACACCTAGGTGCCTAGAGGTGCCCCATGTAGGTTACAGACCAAAAGGCGGAGGAAACGATGGGGTACCAACTTGCACTATAATAGTTTTTAGAAGTGTTAGCTTTTTTATTGGATGCCTTGGAGTAGCGATCCAGGGCATCTCTGGCCAGGTCTAGGTCCATTTTAATCCAACTGCCACTGCTGTGTCATCAGCAAAGGCTATGGTGCGGATGAGGGGAAACAGGAACCTGAATACCCACAAGTCGTTCCTGGAATAGGGACAGAAGAGGATCCAAAGCTATATTGAACAAGAATGGGCTCAGTGGATCCCCTTGACGGAGAACCTATTCAACCATCACCGCTTCTGTAAAGCCCATTAGGACAATACCTTAGTGTGAAGCTGGGCGTAAATCTCTGATAGCCATGTCCTAGCTTGTGGTGGGATGTGGAGACGGGTTAGGAGGCGTCAAGATACTTCCACTACACTTGATCAAATGCTTTTTCCATATCCAGAAGCACCACAAAACCATGAGTTTGAGATTAATTAGCTGACAGGGTTTCCAGAAGCTCTTTGTAATTGTTTTAAAGTGATCTTCCTGGGATAAAGCCATGCTGAGCTAATTTGAGGCGTGGTGCTGCCCACTTAGTCATGAGGTTTGCTAGAAGTTTAGTAGATAGCTTGTGGTCTGTGTTTAATGGTGATATTGGTCTCCAGTTTTCCAGGTCCTCAAGGCTTGATTTCTTATGAATAAAGGTCATAATTAATCCTCTCAAGTCAGTAAGCACTACCCCTCTGCCAAGAGGGTCAAGATGAGGGTCTAGAGGGCCTTAGTAAGTGTGACGGGATCCACTAGAAACACTTCAAATAGGATACCATCTGGGCCTGGGGCCTTCAGGCGCGGGCTGTGAAGTAGAATGTCCATTTCTTCTTGCTGTGGGATTGGTGCAAGAATTTCAGAGTCTTCTGAGATAAAACCAGTGGTTCTGGAGCCCTCTAATAAATTTATGAACTTCCGCTGGGTTCATCCAGGAAGCCTTGAAGAGGGCTGAATAGTAACAATGGATCTCACTGGTGATCTCCTCCTTTTTTTGTGTTGTGGTGGTCCCCACCCTAAGAGTTGCCATCTCCTGATCCTTTGAGCGAGCTTTTTGTTTCTGGTAGAAGGACAAATGGGGCGTTCTACTGAGTGTAGTAACGTGATGATGTGAATTTTGCTGCCCGTTCCTCTTGTTCAGTAAGTTTCCGCTGATACATCTCTTGGTCCACTTCCCGCGCCTCCAAACATTGAGAGGAAGGCGTTGGTCAGAAGTTCCTTTCAAGGTGACGTATTCTAGCTTCAGCTCGTCTGACTTTAGCCTGTGCTGTCATCCTTCAAGCCTTAGCACAGTTGTATGCTAACTTTAAGAATCCTTGTTTTTTATCTGCCCATTTTTCTTGCAAAGTTTGTAAATAAGGAGAGTTCAGGTTCTTGGCTCACAAATGGACGCATTTATCTTCTCCTTTGTAAGCTTGGTTGCTCATGAGCCCTGGAGCAATCCTTGGCCAAAACCTCCTTAATGGTCTGAGGATGGTTGTCAGGATCACTATGAGAAATCTGAAGTCACTTATATTGCTATCCCGAGTTATGAGAGAGGAAAATCGTCCCACCAGCTAGGCCCCACTAGGGCCATATCAATCCTTGAAGCTGATATGAATTCCTGACCTGCACCTTGGATCTGAGACATACAGCCTAGGCCAGACGCTGCTGGGGGAAGTTCATCTGTAAATCCACTTGACCTGAGACTCATTGAAGATGAGAAGTACCTCTTCTGTCTTGTGTTGCAGGAGGGAATGTTTCCTGCACCTGACTTAATATTGTATTGAAATCAACCATAAGCACTGCGTTGAGTGGGAGTTGTAGCATATAAAGACTCTCCAAAAGCCGTTCCTGATCCAGGCCTGCATTTGGCAAATATATGCTTGCAGAAAATAAGAAAAACTCATGAGTAGATAAAGCCAAGATAAGGCTACTATCAAGGTATTTCGAAAATTGGTGGGGTTTCACCTGGAGGCTGAGGATAATAAGGCATAAATAGTTTTTCCAACAAGAGTTACTTCCAAATTGGTCATTCCATGCTTCTATTTCAGAGGGGGGACATGAGGCTCCTGGATGGCTGCTATATCCACATGAGTTGACCTGGAGTTGCGGAGAAGGCGGGATCATCACTTTTAATCCTGCAGTCCATTAATTCTAATGGACTGCAGGGTCAGGGTGCCCTTTTGGGGCCTCATAGCTGTCCCCATCCATATCCCGGGAGGTTACTGGAGCTTAAACTGCATCCATAAGGCTGCTCATTTTAAGTCCTTAAGCCTGACTTTTAGCAGCAATCTGAGCTAATTGGCGTGGAGGAGGGGGTTATTCTGAGCTGAAGGGCCTGAGGAGCCTGTAAGCCATCCCAGGATACTACCCCCACTGCTATGCACGGGAGAATACTGAGGGCGCTCCATGGACAACTCCATTTGGGAATCCTCTGAAGTATCAGAGTCCATGTTCACCTCCTTCAATACAGAGAATGAAGTCTGAGTTGCAATCCCCTTAGATGTTGGGGGTTGATAACTTTAAACCTCCACCTCTACTTGAGGTACTAAATACCTGCTTCCCTCTCTGAGTGTCTTGTGATACCAAATTAGTTTTAGATGCCGCACTTGGACTAGCTTCCTCTGGGTTAGCTTTATGTGAAGCAGATTTGTGTTTATTTTTTTGTGCTGGTGAAGGGTCTGGCAACTTAGAAGGGGTGCTAACTGGCAGGTTTTCAGCACTAAGGGAATAAGGCTGTGCTACTAGATGTGGCTGCTCAACAACCACCTGAAGGGCAGCAGGGTTAGATCCTGTACAGGTACCTAATGGGTAGGTTGCGAGATTGCCGCTGCTGCTGTATGGGAACGTTTCTTACCTGTCACAGGGGCTTGGCTGCTGGATGAGAGAGCTTGTTTACGAGCAGTGCAACTATTATATAGATGTCCCAAAGCATTAAACCATGATCAGCGTGGTCTTGCTTGGTCTGTATTAACAAAGAAGACCTTAGAACATTAGCCAATGACTGCCTCATGTGTAATAACCTCCATGTTAAGGCAACAATAGGGTTAGAGATAAATAATGCTCTAGAAATATGAGCCTGTTAGGTTGGGGCAAGGTAGGCTGGTGCACAAAGGTCTACTGTTAGAACAAATCCATATTCCATCAAGCCCCGATGCAAAGCAAGCTTTAAAGATTTTGAGTCCAATGTAGTTGGAAGATTAGAGAAAGTTACCCAAGAAACTTTCTCTAAGTTAGATTGGGTTCTAGATACACGAAGAGATTCATGTGGAATCTCTATTTTAGTAGAAGCTTCCTGATCTGCATCTGCTGAAGTTGTAAACCCTACATCAATATAGAGGCTTTCCACTACTTCATGAATTTTGGTATCAACTGGAAAGGTTCTTGATATTGCTTCAAAACAGGTAAAACAATCTCTTGTATAAAACTCAGCTGGGTTATGCCTATAGTAGACTTTAACTGCATGAGCCAGAGTGGACCTATGGAGTGCACGTTGTGAGTGAGTTTCTGCCCATCTCTTCCTCACTTTAGCCACAAAAGTAGCTTCACAAGGGTCAATGGTAGGGGGTTAGGCACTAGCTTTTTCTGCCATGCACCTGATCATCTTTGACTCGCTTATTTTTGTTTATGTTCCAATTTAAATTTAAATTTAATTTGAATGATTCCCTATGGGGTGGGACCCCAGATAGAGGCGCTGACATCCCTTGGGTTTATGCTCTGGCACCTGCTGAGCCTTCCCAGTGGTACTCGACTTTTCCCAGATTGGATTGCCTTACCTGTCTTGGAATTGCTTTCTGCCAATTGATTGGTGGATTCAGGTCCACCCTCACACCAATCTATACTTTTAGCATTCCTCTAACCATCAGCAGAGGCTGTCTGGGATTTTTCTGCAGTCTGATTGGCTATCTGGATAGTTCTTACTGAAATCTGATTTTAATTTTGATTTTAAATAAAATTACCACAAACTGATCCAATACTCAATGCTAATTCAGTTTGACGTTTTGGTTGCCTTCCAAAACATGAAAATGATGTCCAATTGATTTGACACCTATCTTCAATTCATTTTAAGCATGTTGGTTGCTTTAAAAATTGTTTAAAGGACAAACAACTTATCCAACTATTACTGTCAATTTATTTTGTGCACCTTGTTTTTTCATATGGGGTGATGGTCTGCAAAGCCGCCTGAACCCCCTGCATGGTATTGAGAGTGATAATAACTCCTGCTACCTTGGTTGATTCGTTAAATGCACCTCCAGGGTGCGGTGGCCGATATGTTTTAACCTCATTTAACTCAGAGTCAACTGAGGTAGGCAGTAAAATTGAATCTTCATTTGTGATTCCGCCTTGCATTGATAAATCTAGGTTTGCATCTGCTTTTGCAGCTGCAGTTTGGGAGCGGGCAGTATGGGTTGACACACAAGTTGGCAACAAAGGGTTCTGCGATTTGGGGTTTGTTTTGGTGAATTCTGACGCATCAGATGAGCTCTTAGTGGATTTTACCACCATATTCGTTTGATTGATAGGGTTAAATTTTCAGGTAATTGTAATTTTCAAAAAAATTAGCAGTGAAAGAAAGGTGTATTGCATACTGTTAAAACTGAAGATTTTCCCCCTTTCAGGTCTAGTCCTTATTGAAAGAGTAAAGTTGATGAGGCTCAATTAATTACTGATATTATAAACTAATTGATGCAGGATTACTAGTGCCCTTTAAAAGACCTTGGGCTTCTCACCTCTGTTAAAGTGAAATAAGGATGGAGGACATCACGTACTAATGGATTAGTGGAAGTTATATTCAGTTACTAGAAAAGATAGTTATCTTTTACCCAGAATTGATGAATACCTGAGACTATTTACACGCGCTCAATATTTTTCTGCCATGGACTTAGCAATTAAACTATAAAAAATAAAGTTATCCCCTAAGGGTAGAGCTAAGTGTGCCTTGATAGCTAATGAAGGATTTTTTGCGCCTACGCGGACGCCTCAAGGGCTCTGCAATGCTCTAGATACCCTTAAAAACCTATAATTGTCTTATAGAATATCATAAGATATCCTGTGTTCTAGTATATCTGGACGATATAATAGTTTTTTCAAAAACTTTCTCTGATCATCTAATGCATTTAAAGAAAGTATTTAATTGACTTAGTCAAGCTTCACTCAACTTTAAACTATCAAAATGTTCATTTTTTAAGATGAGATGGAGTTTTTTGGTTTTGAATATCAAAAGAATTCAACCTCTTCACAATAAGGTTGAAGTAATAAAGAATATGTCCTGTACTGCTAGTTTAAGAGATATACAATTATTTTTAGAAATGGTAAGATACTACTATCAGTTAATCTCTAGATTTAATGAATTATAAAAACCTCTAACTTACTTACTAACTACAAAATGGAGTACCATTTGAGTCGAACTCTGAAAATAAACAAGCTTTCAACTCATTCAAGTATGCATTTTGTACTCATCCCATTCTAATACATCCTTGGTTTGATCAGCCTTATATATTGTTCACAGACGCCAGCAATGTCACAGTGGGAGCAATCCTCACTCAACAGGATGACAATAAGATATATCTTCCAGTCATTTACTACAGTAAAACTCAAAATAAGGTGGCGAGAAATTATATTGTACTGATTGAATATGCTTGGCTGTCCTGTTAGCTATTAAGCAATTATGTCCCTGCCTGTATGTAACTCATATCCTGCGGTCACTAATCATACCTCATTATGGTGGCTGCAGCAAATGAAAGACCCTGATGGACGTTTAGCATGCTGGCCCTTCACTTACAAAAATATGATTTCTCTATTGAGCACTGTGGAGTAGATATCCATCAAAATGAAGATTAGTTTTTCAGAATGTCAGTTTTAGCTCATTGTGATACCTGAGGTGGATTAAGTTTATATGAATTAATTGGACGCCTTGAGTTTTGGGAGTTAAAAAATTCTCAAATTTAAGACAAGTTATAAAAAATGACTCCAAATACATAGAGCCAAGAAGGACAGTTATACAAAATTATAATAAAAATAATTAACTTATAATTGACCTTCATCTCAAAATCAATTTAGAAGGTCATACCACCGTTGGCCATAAAGGAGTTAAAACCTTTGAGTGTTTATATAAACGTTATTACTGGTATCATAAGTTAAAAACAATGCTGGGTCTAGTTGCGCAAGTTTATAACCATAAGCTGATGGCAGGGCACAAAAAGCCATAAACCTGACTGATTTTAAATATGTTAGAAACAATATAAGAGGTAATAGACGCCTGCTTAAATATGTCAGAATCAAGATTGAGTCAGTCTAAAAATATCAATATTAAGTGTTGCTCCATGAGGACCATTTAGCATTGCTATTGTATATATAGTTGGGCCATTACCCACAGGTCTACATGGAAATTGCTATATTTATTTTCTATTGACCAATTTTACCAAAATGGGTGGAAGCTAAATCAGTACCATCAGCAACAGCCAAAGCTACCACTCTAGTTTTCATTTCGTTCAGTATCTGTTCAACATGGTTGCACATGGATCCTCCTTTCTGATAATGGGTTCAAGTGAATTAATCAGTTAGTATAAGGATTGACCTCACTCTATAACACCAAACGAACTTTCGCTGCCTCATATAATCCCTATTACTACTGGAATGGTGGAGTGAGCTAATGGTACGTTAGTCTCTTTTTTGAGAAAAATTTCAGCCACTGATCCAATGTAATGGAATCTATATCTACCCACTAATATACTAACTATCAACTAAGTTAGCAACGCATAATTAAGATGTCTCCATTTCATGATTTATATGGATGAGAATCAAGGTTACCAAGTACTGTTCAAGATTTATTTAGATATTCAGTTCCTCAATTTTTTTTGATCTCATGATATGAAATGTGGCTGATGAAATAATTTGGTTTCAAGCAATTTCTACTGATAGAGATTACCACAACTACTTCACACAAAACCAGCTAATCAATTTGCGCCTCCTATCTCTAACAGTTTATCAAATTTGAGATCTAGTCCTCATTTACCATACCTGCGCTGGAGGTCAAATTACTAGTCTTGGAGTACCTTGGTCTGGACACTATAAGGTTATCTACAAATTAGGATCTGAATACTTTATTGCAGACATTACACAAGATACTTTTATTAATCGCGTTTAAAGTTTTTCTACGCCCTTATGTCCCTTTATAATAGGACCTTGAATAGGGCATTGTCAGGATTCACAATGGCAAAGGCTTTAATTGACCACGTCAAGTCTCTTTGACAAGAATCAGCTATTATAATTTTCAGGGGCAAAATTGTTAACCAATGATGACGAAAAGCATCAGCAATGTCAGGATTCTTACCCAAATGGCAGACTCAGATGCGTCAGCTGATGGGAATCAATCTTGATCTGATCATATAGCCAAAAATTATCAGATATCCCTTGATGAAATTTGATGACTCTCAAAGTCTGAGATCAACCCCAACTTATGCGATCAATTAATGCTCCCTAGGAGCTCCTAATCTTGAGGTTCAAACTTATCCATATGGTGAGCGCAGCATATTTGACTGAGATATTTGGGCTGCTGCAGAATCCCCAATTCATTAGTTTATTAGATCTAATCTTGGACTTCTTATATTATTATCTAAGACATCTCACCCAATTTCCCTTATTTTGCTGCTACTATGCTAGTAAAACTTACTTTTACCTCCTTTCCCAATTTTAAGACACAATTGTAATTGTCATAAAATTACAAGTCTGATGTATCAAAAAGAGTAGTCAGAGATAAATGATGAAAAAATCTGCCAAAAGACCTTGCTCAATTCCCTGTGGAACCCCTTGAATTGGGGTAACACTTCTAATAGTGTTTGGGCAAACAAAATGAGTTTTGGCAGTTGGATTGCACCAAATTGTCAACTGAGTTTAAGGAGTTCATCAGAGTCTTCTCTGCAGGCCATTTCTATTTTAGTACAGTCTATATCTCGGAGACTGGCCTTTTTATAGGGTCAGATGAGGTCCAACCAATTGCAAAAATTTTCCAGACCACTGAATGGATAAAATACATCAAAACCTTACCCAACAGACTTATCTTACCTGCCCTCCCCCAGCCATCTCACAAAGTGAAGTGAGTCTTTAAAGCTCCAATAGGCTGAATCTTAATGCTCCCTAATTTGTACTTTACTAAGCAATCTGAACTTCTAGCCTTGACACATTAGATACTAAGTATTGACTTATTAATAGGGTTCATTTTTTATCCTGCCAATATCACTAATAAAACATATATAAAAATCAAAGCCCTGATTTCTTAGTATATAATTTTATCCCATTTTTATTCCTCCAGTGGTATCAAAATCCCCAATTATTACCAAAGCAGTTCAGAGTTATTATACTCTTGTTTCTGCTAATATTGTTGAATCCTGTGCAAACTAACACCAGAGAGCATTAACCTCCACCAGGAATTTTAACAGGAGGTGCTCACTTTAAGGGCCCTGTACACCACAATAAATCTTATTAAAATTTGGAGCTTGGTGGGCTACCTAACCCTCACAACCTCCACGCTTCATCTGAGTCTAGGATCGCTGCATTAAAATTACAGCTAGCTAGTGCATTATCCTGACTTAAAAAGCTTAAGCTGCACCCCTCTCAAGGCCTTTATGGAGCCTCTTCCACCATTCACATTCCCCCTTTTAGGGACAAGTTTATCCCAGGCAAAGGCAGTATTGCAACCTTTCTATTTGTGTACAGATCTGCAATGGAAGGAGCAACTGACCAGCAAAAGCTCAAAAACATCTTTCCTGCTTGAGTCATATGGCTCAAGAGATAATGATTCCCACTATGTCTACTCTTGGCACCTGGGAAATAGTGAATCAAGCGCTTATTGACGATTTTTGGCTCCCTACAGAGTTTACAACGGCAAAAACAGGTTCTATGTGCCTTAGCCTACAAGAGGGAGAATTTGTCCCCTCTTGTGTTGAGCGCTTTTATAGTAAAGCTCAACTTCTGTTTCTTGCCAAACTGCTACCTCTAGATGATGCCATTGATACTATCATGGCTGGCTTGGCGTCTCATCCCCATTTAGCAATGCATATCTCTGCAGTCAAGAACACCTTCCAAACAGTATTGGATAACAAAGAGACTCTGCTAGTAGTGGTTGAGTTTCATGAACACAAACTTATACAAAAATCTACGAAAAGAGAATCCACTTTAACCTCTCCAGCCACTTCAATGGCTATCTTACTTTGGAACCCTGTTTCCAAAGAGCTGCCACTACAAGATGGTCCTTCACCATGTGAGGATAGCCCAAAAAAAGCTGTGATGGGGCAGTGCTCCCCTTCGACTTCAGAAAAAAACTCAGTTAATGAAAGTAGTTATCCCTTTGCCTTGCCCATCTTTTTCATCGTAGCGGCCTTCAAAAGTGGTTCCAACGCCTTCTCCCAATCCTAAACCCATCTCTCAGGTACCATTCGCCCCCACTAACAATGGGTTAAATGACCAGGTCACAAAGGCTAAACTGCCTGTTTCACAAAAGCTCGTTACCACTGATCAACCCAAAGCTATGTGGTTAAAGCATCCACCTCCATGATGCTATCTCCCTCGACCTCTCATCTCGCTAACTTTAGTTTTAAAGCTGTCTCCATGAGGCAGCACCAAACCCTTACTTTATAGGTCAAAAATCGAGCTTCCACAATTTTATCTTCTCCTCCAAAAGTTAATAAGCTGGAGGAGCCACCCCAGGACATATCATGCCATAAGGGAAGCCCTGAACCTACCTCACCCCCTGTGGGCCCCCTTACATGCATAGATAACCCCTCTGATGATGAATCTGAAGGGGGTGGTGAAGATGTGGGTCATTATATTTAAGGAGCTCCAGGTGAAGTGGTGGTATTGACCAATTGAACCAGGAGAGAGTGGAATGGGCTAAAATTCCCTGTCAACCCTATCTATGGCAAGTGTTGAGGGAACTTAAAGTCTTTGACACTGCTAGTGATGCTGACCAGTTCATCACCATATTTATCCGATCTACCCAGTGTGTTCATACCCTGCAGTCAATTTAAGAAAAATACCCTGAAACTTTCTAAAAGCCTTGCCTCTACTCTCCATCTAAAAGAGGCACTCGCTCTTCCCCCCACCTTAGGTGAGACCTTGACCAAAGTGGAGGTCATAGTTAATGGAGTGTGGGTTAGGGCTATCCTTGACACTGGGTCCCCTTTTAACGTTATGTCATCCAAACTTATGATAAAATAAAGCTGTCCTCTGACATCGACTATACACAAAAGTTTGGAACTTCTGGTCCAAACAACACTCGCGCCATTGGAACCTACACTTCTCTGTCATTTGGTTTAGGAAGCTCAACTTGTAAGCTCCACCGGTGGCCTTGGCCAACAATAGCTATGATTTACTCATTGGTACCCAATTCATGCTTGAATATGAAGGTGTTATTAACTTGAAGAAGGTCTATCTCCAAAGCTTAACTATGAGGTACCTCTGATTTTGAAAAAAGATGAGCTTAATAAAAAAGATTATGCTTAAACAGTTGAGTTTCCCTCGTCCGCCTTATCCTTACATTTCACCACGGCAGGATGTCATACAAAAATGTTGCCTCAATCAGTGGACGCCCTTGAGGGCATCCCTTTCTATGCCTCTGAAGAGGTAGGTAAAAAAGTGGGTGAACAACGGGTAGTTGACATTAAGATTACCATACAAATCTCCCACAATTTTCCTTATGTCAGCTAACCAGCATTGACAGAATTAGTCCTTTGGAGCTCAGAGTTTTTCTGGACATCTTAGACCCTGAAAATCAACGAACTATCAACCTTCTGGTAGGAAATATCACCAAGAAGGATATGGTTGTAAAAAACATCAGTAAGATAAAAGAGGATTACTGATTCCCTTTTTAAAAAAACAAGTTCACTGTATTGGATCTGTTATACCTTTGGCTATATATTGAAGATATGCCGGAGGGGTTGCACAGGGTTAATCCTACTGATCAATGGACGGACAATACGGAGATTATCAGTCCTAAGATAACTTAATAATATAGAAAACCTGAAGCATTTGCTTACACTACAACCCGTTCTTTTTCTTATATTATATATTATGTAGCTTCTTCTGTGAACCCTCTTCTTCCTATTCGCAAAAACCTCTCCCTTTCAACCTTCTCATCTCACTGATATTTTAAAAGCTTTAGTCAATACCAAACCTTTTGTTTAAACTCTTCATTCCGCCATATTCTCATTGGTCTGGCAGAGTCTATGTTCATTAAATTCAGCTTGCCTAATTTGAGGTGATTTACCAACTATTCATCATGCATCGACATTTCCTAATCAGCTTATCATTATATCTTCAGCGGAATTTCTCCTATACACCAAAGTTGAGTTTGCTAATTAACTTGGATACTCTATAATACAAATATAGGCCTAATCCCAATGGTTAGCCAATGATCCGCCGGTGGATATATTGACTTATCGTCCTATCATAGATATTCCTAGACATTACCCCACCTTTGACTGGACAATAAGCTGCACATCATCCTTTGATCATCCCAATGCAGCCACCATGCAACAAAAACCATGAGCTCAAGACTTAAACCCTTTCTTTCATTTATGGCTCAATGTGGATCTGAATGACCTAGGCCGCATCCCACTCCCCCAGTTCCCCTTCCTCCGGCCAATGAAGGAGGTGCTGAAATGGACGCCATGACCCTTTTGGCTTAGGAGGAGCTCCTTCCCAAATTTGTCAGCCATTTGTCTTCCTTGCGCACCACCTTCAGGGACATAGTGACCCAATTATTCTGGGGAGGGAGAGCCAAGGCCCTTTGTTTACTGAGGCAGCCCAGCTCCTGGAGGACAGCTTTAACCATCTAGTGCTTCTTCCACCCGCAGAGCCTCACCTTGCAGCACTGTCAGTCCAATGGATGCTGTGCTTAATGCAGTGGGTGATAGTCAGCTGGTCGGGTCCTTCCCCCATGCTCCTACCCACTTACAGCCCCTAGGGGTGCACTTTTTTAAAACAACCAGTGGAATTTCATGCAATCTGGGGTCACCGCAGCGTTTGCTGCCCTTAGCACCAATGACCCATCCTAATATCTCCCCATCATGGTGCTCCTTGGCAACATGATCTTTTTCACCCTGCGGGTGAGTTAGGGTCAGGGATGGAGTGGCACCGTGCTGCGCTTTAGTAGGCCCATCAAGCAGCTTTTACAGCAACTGTTCCTTTCCCAGCTTTATCACCTAGCATGGAGGACTTCCTCATGGATTTCCTGGTGCTGGGCGAAGCCTTTCCCCCCAAGCCAGTACTCACTTGTTTATGTGCCAGCCCTTATGATTTTGGACCCCACTTATCAGGTACACATTAATCTCCTGAGTCCATCAGCCCATGTGGTTGTGGGCTTTGCTTCTAGTGGGGCAAGAGCAGGTTCATCTCAATCTTGATCAGCCAGCTGAGCTATCGCCACCTCACCTGTTACCCTGGGTCCCAAGTCCATCATCTCTCTAGTCCCGCCACCCTATCCTCCCCTCCATTTTCTGGTGCAACGGCCCCAGAGTTGATACCAATTCCCTCACCCCTGACATGGCAGCCTCCACCCCCACCCCAACATGAGATGTCCAACAAATCGGCTCCACTTCTAAAGCGATGAAAGAAACGTGGGTCCCCCTGATCAAGGAATAAGACTCACCGCAAGAACCAGAGAAAAGGTGAGGAGATGAAGACAGCTTATTAATGAATCTGAGCAATGACACAAAATAAAGTTAGCTATATACCCCACAAAATGATTTGTTTTTTCTTTTTTTTCTCTGGATAAAAACTATATGGTGTTTATATCCCTGAAGGAACTTTATGTGCACTCAATTAATAATCTGACTGCATGTGGAGTCTTTGATTGTATAGGCACCAACACTTGTTTTTTTCCAATATCTCAAAAGGGCCAATCCAGATGTTATCTAGCTTATGCTTCCGCCAAAACCCATGCTGATCGTGTAATAGAACCATATCTCCATCCTTGAACTGTGTTAGCCTTCTACACCGTACCTGATTTGCAGCCTAGTTTCTAAATTCTTGGCTAATCTGGATTAGTACACTTTGGCTTGTAATTTTATCAACATATTTGTTATTTTGGTCAAGTAGCGGTGAGGATCCATTCTGCCAGTATCTTCCATGCAGGCATAGAGCAGTGCAGGTAGAGCGGGGTGCCATACATATAGTAACTGGAAAGGGCTCTTCCCCATTGCTGAGTGATAACTGATGATGTATGCAAAAACAGCGGTGGAAAAGAGGGTACTCCAATCGGAGGGTCTATTCGTTACCAGCTTCTGGAGTATATTCATCAGCGTCCCATTGACCCATTTGATATTCAATTTGATTTGAAATAATACGGGGTTGTTAAACCCCTTGGATGGCCATCATTTCATTGAGCATGGGTAGGATATGAGAGTTAAAATTAGCTCCATTGTCAGTAAGGATAAACTGAGGGCAGCTGTGATGCTGAATTATAAATTCCACTACAAACTTAGCCACAGTAACCACCCCTAGATCTCATATTGCCCGTGCTTCAACCCACCTAGCCAAATAGTCAATTACCACCAAGATATACTTAGACCAGTTAGATCCTGTCAGCAAGGTCCCAATGACATCAATAGATACCGTGTGCCAAGCAAAATGAGGTTCCAACAGCTGGTAAGAGGTCTTTTGGCAGAACAGCTTCTCCACTTGGCACTGGTGGCAGCAGGAAATGGTCTCTAGCACATCAAGTACATGCTTTCCCAATAGTATCGAGACAATAAGATTTACCATATTGCATACTCCTCCATGACCCACCACCTTGTGTGCACCCAAAATAATGTCCAATCAAGAAGAGGGTTTTGGGGAAGCTCAGCATATAGGTATTAATCCTCTTTTATAACTCACCGTTTTTCCAGATCATATCAGCCATCATCCCATCAAGCGCCCAAATAACTTGCGGCGTTTTGTCTGCATATCGACCACTGACCATTTATTATATAGAAAGTAACCCAAATCCGCCGTTACCACAATTGTTGGTAGCCAAGATAAGCAGTCAGCATTTGGTGCTTTGCACCGGGGGTGATTCAGTATTTCGAAATCATAAAGCCTGAAGCTTTAGGGCCCATCTAGCAAGACGCCCTTTGGGCTCGCAAATGTTCTGTAGCCAACACAATGACGCATGATCCATCGCTACCTTTAATTTTGCTCCGTTTAGGTAGACTTGGATCTGATTATATGCATAAATTACAGTGAGGCACTCCCACTTGGACACAGCATAATTTCATTCGTGGCTGTTCAAGCTCCAACTACAATATGCAATAGGGTGCTCCACGCCGTCATGATCCTTCTGGAATAATACCACCCCTATGGCGGATTGATACACGTCGTTTGCAAAATAAATTCCTTCTTGAAATTAGGAATTGTAAGGCTAGCGCACTAGCTAATGTGGTCCATAAAACATAAAAAAGCGTTTTGACAATGCTCAGTACATTCAAAGGTGGCGTTCTTTTTAATAACTCGAAGAGGGAAGCCCCAATACAGCTGAGTTTAGGATGAACCAGCAGTAGTACCCAACTATCCTAAAAAAGCACCTGGATATCCCTCTTGTTGCTTGACTAAGTCATCTTTTGTATAGCTTCAACCTTTGCCAGCTGAGGACTAAGCCCTACAATTCTACCAGAAACACAAGGTATTCTAATTGCTCCTTGAAAAAAGGGTATTTTTGAGGTTTGATTTTTAAGTTTGCTTCAGCAAGATGGTGGAACACTTGCCTAAATGGTCTAAATGTTTGATAAATGTTCGTGAGAACACATTGATATTGTCAAAGTAGAATAGCACACAGGAAAGCTTCAGGTCACGCAAGGTGTTGTCCATCACCCGCTGGAATGTAATTAGGCCATAACATAACCCTTGAGGAATATTCATGGGTTGGAACAGCCCATTCGAGGTGATAAAAGCGCATTTCTCCCGTTTCACCATTGGCAACTTGATCTGCCAGTATCCTGATATCAAATTCATGGTTGAGAGATAGTTAGCCCCACCCAGCCAATCCAGAGCGTTGTCAATTTATGGAAACGAATACAAATCTTCTTTTGTGATATGATTGAGCTTCTGGTATTCAATTACTACTCAATCTAGTGCCATCTATTTAACAATCAACATAGGGACGCCCAGGGGCTCTTTGATAACTCTAACATTCCCTGTCTGATAAATTTATGTACTTTTGCAGATACAACATCTTCCGCCGCTTTGGATTGATGATTAGGCCATGATGAAATAGGAGGGTGGTCTCCCATGTCCAACTGATGCACCACCCCATGGGCACATCCAGAATCATGCTCGTCAAACTGCAAAAATGTCTCAAATAGTTCAAACAGGGCCATCACCCTATCTATCTGGTCATCAAACATCCTGGTCAGGGCCTCACATGGAACCATGGTCATTACATCAGCTGAGGCTTCTTCAGATAGACATAGATCCTCCCATGAACTGAAGTCATGTATATTATGAACTTCAAAAATTAGAGTCAAATGCAGAAAAGCAAACACTTGATGTCTTTGAACAACCATAGACTCCTTCTGTAGATTTGCTAATAAGACTTCACTTCGCCATGCCCCAGTAACAGTAATCCAGGAGTTACATGGGGTTTGATCCGTGATTGCTAGGATGGACCTATGATTTCACCATATAGGCCTTTGGGGACTTCTGTTTTGAGTTCTGTCCCTACTATAACCTGATGCCCAGAAGGTTTACTTAAGGTGGTCGCAGACCTTACCAGAATGCCATTACACTCATAAATCTGGTTAGGAGAGCTCTGGTTTTCAGCTTCATCTGCTAATAGCAAATAGGAATTACCCCATCGCTATACGCAAGATTTATTTGACTAGAGTGGATAGGTTCATTTAAGATTCTACTGGAGGTGAAATAGATGGGAATCCGTTGCCCCAAAATCTCAAAAGTTTCCTCCGTCATATAAACCACCACCTAGATTTGCCGCATGAATGTGGCCCCAATCAGCATGTCATAATTATTACTAGGCAAAACCAAAGCTGGAGAGGATGTGCCAAATGGCCCAGAACCTCAAAGGCAACGCGCTATATGCGCCTTCTGGAACAGTGTTTTGTGCCCCAGTGTCCCATACACTACCCAATAGTCCACATCAGGCTTCAGCAGAAGCCTAGCCACTAGCTGAAAGGATATTATATTGATGGGAGCGCCAATGTCTATAATTTCTCGAATTTTGGTATTTCCTATGAAGATATCACAGTAGTTACACTCTTTTTCTAGTACTAGTGGTGCCCAACCCAAAAGGAGGAGCCGCCACGCATCTTTATTCGCAAATGGGCCAAACAAAGGGATTATTATAAGTTAAAAAAATTCCTAATAAAGCCCCTAGGTTATCATCCTAGGAAGCCATATCAGATGGCTATGAGGCTTTGGGGAAACTTTTGTCCACAGTAGGTACACTCTTAATAAGACGAACTTTTGGAATTTAGCACATGCACATCCAAGGCTTCTTGTTATTGAGAAAAGTGGCAATACTGGTGCCAACACGAGGATACGCTTGAAAAATTTCCTCCACTGACATTGCAGCATTCACACCCTCTAATGTGGCCACATCAATGGAGGGACTGTCTTCAGTACTGACGTTATGCTCAAGGATTTGCCAGGCATACGGCGTTTGTACATCTTGAGGGAACTCCAACTCTGTATTGTTCTTCTCTCCCTTCAGGGGGAGTCAGCAATATCACTGAAGGTTTATTGGTATGATAAATAGCTGGTTTTGGGCTTGGGACCGACACAAAGGGACTCATTGGATTTAACAGGGACATTTTAACTGAATCAATAGAGGTAGAGCGTTCCATCTCTACTCCGCTCAACTTTTCCCTGTTCAATCAAAACTGGTGGTACTTCATAGGCATGTGGGTTGCCAGGGAAGTTAGCCACATAATGGCTTCTTTGACCACAAGAGAAACAGGTATTCCTATATAACTCACATATTTGCGATGCCCCTAAAAAATCTGATTAGAACCTAAACAAGGGATTTTAATTTGACTAAGGATGAGCCGAGTGACTATAGCATGGGTAGAAAGAAAAATTAAAGGGTTAGTGCCCACATATTAACCAACGGATTATAACTAAATTGTGGTTGGCTATTCACCACCAAAAATTCAGTAATGGCTGCATGTGCTTTTCTTTTCATGTTGGGAGCACTAAACGTGACGAATAGGCGTCGCTGAAATAGAATTTTTTTGAGAAGGGGTATATTGTCCTCCAAAATAATAGACATGACGTTATACAGTTTGCAGTATGGCTTAACTGTGGAAGTCATTGCAATGCACACCTCAGACTTGGATAAAGTCTCCACCCCAAATAACATGTGGGCTTCTACCATAAAGCAGTCAGCAAACGCAGTGAGGGGCTCATCATGGCGGAACCCAATGGTCAAAAACTCAGCCCTACGCTGTGAAATTTTTTAGAACCTCCAAACAACTGCAGCACCATATCTTTCACTTCTTAGCATGCAATGGAACTACTTGGAAGTTAGCAGATAACTTTATCTGCACTCCCACATCTATAGCAGATATCAGCAATTTATAATTTACGCTGATCTGAGGCTCCTTCTACAGTGACTCAATTTGTTTAAAGAAGCTGTGAATATCCCCTCACTATCTAATGGAGGCAGTTTATTGACTCAAACCTCCTCCCTGTCAACAAAATTCAGTTTACACTCAGCGCCATGTAGCCACTTTTTAGTGCCATCCAAGCCATCATCAAGATTGCCAAATTGACCAATAACCAGGTGCAGCTGGTGGAAGGCCTTGTCAAGCTGGTCCGTTATGCCTTATTCTCCTGAAAAAGCATCTTTTGTGTCTAAAGTAGTGTATCCAGCACAAGCTGTAGTTCTGCATATTAAGATAGCTTAATAAACTGGGGTTAATCCCTTCATTTTGTTCCTGTTGCTCTATTGCTTAGCGAATAAATAATATTACTTTAACGTGTTGGTCAATGGGCCCCCTGTAGTGAGAACCAATGTTATAACTTTAACCATATATTGGAGATACGCCAAAGGGGTTACACTGGGTAAATCCCACTGAGCACTGGACGGATGATATGGAGATTGTCGATCTTAAGTAACTTAATAAATATAATAAAATTTGAAACAACTGCTTCCACTACACGCGTTCTTTTATTATATTATATATTATGCAGCTTCTCCTGTGAACTCTCTTATTCCTCTTCACGAAAAACCTCTACCTTCCACCTTCTCACCTTGCTTATATGTTAGAAACTTTGGTCAAGACCAACCCTTTTGCTTAGACTCTTAATTCCGCCATATTCTCATTGGTCTGGTAGAGTCTATGTTCATTAAATTCATGATTGCCTATTTTAGGCGATTTACTTATTATTTGTTATGCATCGACATTTCCTAATCAACTTATCATTATATCTTCAGCGGAATTCCTCTTATACACCAAAGTTGACTTGCTCATTAACTTGGATACTTAATAATACTAGTATAGGCCTAATCCCAACGGTTAAAAAATGATCCACCGGTGGATATATTGGCTTATCATCCAGTCATAGAGATTTCTCAACAGGATCTATGGTGGATATGGGCTTAATCGCCAACCATTCTTTATTTACCTCACCTTCCATTGATATCTCATATGAACTAACCCCAGCTGAGCTGGATAAAGTACACACCTTACTGGAGTCCTATAGCGACATCTTCTCTACCTCTGACACTGACTATGGGCACATGAAGGGTTGGACTCATATTATTCATGTTGGGGATGCTCAACCTATTAACTCCAAACCCTACCACAAATCCATAGTTGAAGAGTTACAGATGAAGATGGAGCTCAAACAGCTGCTGGATGCTGGGTTGTTAGCACCTTCTTTAAAACCTTGGTCATCCATGCTCTTATTGATAAAGAAGAAAATTGAGGCCTATTGGGTAGTGATGGACTACAGCAAGCAGAACAACCTTATAAAAAGGACAACTACCCTATCCCCAGCATTGATGATGCTCTGGTCCAACTATCCTGGTTAAATTCTTTTCCGCCATGGACTTAATTAGCAAGTATTGGCAGATGAACCTTTCTCCACAAGATCAGGAGAAGTACACCCTTATCTGCAGCGAGGGTTTGTTCCAACCCACTCAGCTACCTCAGGTTTGTGTAATACGCCTGCTACTTTTCTGCGGGCTTTGGATCACATTCTATAAGACCTTAATATGAGCTGCATAATTGTCTACCTTGATGACATCACATTCTTTTCCAATACGTTCAATGAGCATCTTTTGAACCTAAAGAATGTGTCTTAACACTTGTGGGCATCCAAATTAATATTGAAGCCCTCTAAATGTACTTTATTCCAGTAGAAGCTGGATTTCCTTATCATGAGATCTCTTCAAGATGGGATACAACCTTTAAAAGATAAAGTTGAAGCAATTTCCAAGATGCCCGTGCAGAAACCCTTCATGAAAATCAGGTATCCTTGGGTGTGATGGGGTATTACCATCATTTTATCCTAAAATTTGCCCATCTCAGTGAGCCCCTCATACGTTTCTTGACCAAAAAACTCCTTCTATCTAGAAGAGGAACATTATGCTGCATTTGTAACTCTAAAAAAGTTACTGCATAATGGGCCCATCCTCCATCACCTTGACTACAGAAAGCCCTTAATGTTATTCACAGACGCCTCCAATAACGCCGTTGGAGCTATCTTGTCTCAGTTGGATGGAAATGGGGTCAATTATCCCATATACTACTTCAAAAAATGTTTTAAAAAGCTGATTGTAACTACAGCGTCACTGAGAAGGAGTGCCTGGCTGTCCTGCATGCTATCAAATACTAACGCCCTTTTCTATATGGTACATCATTCAAAGTAAGTACTGACCACGCCTCATTGAAGTGGTTTCAGAATATGAAAGATCCCACTGGGCTGTTGGCTCGCTGGGTCTTAAGCTCCTTCACTATGACATGACTATTTGGCACTGAGCTGAGATGTTCCATATGAACGTTGAGGGTTAATGCGGCTGCCTGTCCTTCACCTTGACAATAGATAAGAAGAGAAAGGTTCTTAACTTCCTAATGACTCCTTATTCGTGGTCTGATGAAGATGAACCAGTATGAAAGATGCTAGCATAGCACTCTTAAAACACAAAGGTGGAGAGTGTGAGGTTATATAATAGAGTAGGAGTAAATTGGTTGCCCTATCTTCGGCTGTCAGAGAGTGTACTTGTCATCTTAGAGTCTCACTATATTATGGGGCATGGCGGAGTATGCAAAACTTATGAGTGGGTAAAAGAGCGGTTCTACTGGGATGGCATTATGAGAACCATAACTGAAGTCTTGGATGCATGCCTGACTTGTAAAAACAAAATAGCTTCAAGACCCGACATCATATCAATCTATGATGCCCCAAAAACCTTTTCACCTCATAAGTTTGGATGTTCTTGGTCCTCAACCTCAGACTACTGGTGGTAATCGTTACATCTTGGTCAATATTGATCATTTTACCAAATGGATTGAAGCTGTTCCTCTCCCCGCTCAGACTGCTAAGACCACTGCCGCCTTCCTACATCAATTTATCCTTATGTGGAATGGTTGCCCCCAGGTTTTCCTTTGTGATAATGGGAAAAATTCTACCTCTCAAGTGGTAAAACTCCTTGCCACCTCCATGGGAACACGAAAACTCTTCTTGGCCCCCTATAACCCATCCACAAATGGTGTCGTAGAAAGAGCAAAAGTGACCTTGTTCTATGTACTTCAGTAAAAAAGCCAACTCTGACCTTCTCCACTGGGATCTTTACATACTAATGCCCTCATGGCAAATCGTATTAGCTACCATAAAATCCTCAAGATGTCTCCTTTCTGTGTTATACGGGAGAGAACCAGGGGTGCCTGCTTTACTAGCTAAAGATGTTTTCTCCACTATGACTGATCTGGATCAAGCCATGAAGAAGTTGGCGCAGCACATCATCCATTTACAGTCTAAGGCGATGACTAATTTAGCAAAAATTGTCACTAAAGAGGGACAAATGGCCAATGGGCTCTGGCCACCACTCCCTTCTTTCCATGAGTCAGACCCGGTACTCTATTACCACAACTGTATCATGCCTAGAAAGGAAAAGCTTGGGTCCATCTGAGAAGGGCCTCTTTTAGTCATCTATAAGTGAGGGGATGAGTATTCCATTAAGTCCCTTGCTTCTGGCCTTACCATTAATCAAGTACATGGACGGTTCTTGCAAACTTATTCACCCTCTACCACTCTTAAAGGGTTAAAATTGGACAATTACAATTCTGATGTATTGAAAAGTGTGGTTTGGAGGTAAATGATGAAAAAATCAGTCAAAAGACCCTGGTTGATTCCTGACAGAACCCCTCAGGTTGGGTTAACACTTCTAATAATAATCAGGCAAACAAAATGAGTTTGGGCTTTTGGATTGCACCTGATTGTCAACTGAGTTCGAAGAGTCAATCAGAGTCTTCTCTCCAGGCCACTTCTATTTTAGTACAGTCTACACCATGTAGACCAATCTTTTTATAAGGCAGATGGGTCCAACCAAGTGCAAAAAGTTTCCAGACCACTGACTGGATAAAATGCATCAAAACCTTACCCAACGGACTTATCTTACCTGCCCTCTATCAGCCATCTCATCAAAGTGAAGGGAGTCTTCCAAGCTCCAATAGGTTGAATCTCAATGTTCCCTAATTTGGACTTTACTAAGCAATCTGAACTTTGAGCCTTGACACAATAGATACTAAGTATTGACTTATTAATAGGGTTCATTTTTTATCCTGCCAATATCACTAATAAAACATATATAAAAATCAAAGCCCTGATTTCTTAGTATATAATTATATCCCATTTTTATTCCTCCAGTGGTATCAAAATACCTTATTTTTACCGTAGCAGTTCAGAGTTATTATACAATTTTTACTGCTGAATTGTCAAATTCTGTGCAAATTAGCACCAGCGAACATTACCTCCAACAGGATTTTGACAGTAATTTAATTGGAATTGCCTCGCCAGACATAGTATCTGGCATAAAAGACTTATTGACCAAAAAAAAGAAAAATGTATTTATCCAACACCCTCAGGCTTTGGGTCACCTGGCCAAAATTAACAAACGAATCCGTGGTAACTCACTCAAGTCCCCATCAAGCAAGCTTAGATTCCCTCATATCCTATGTCTCATGATAGGATGTTAATAGGAAATCCATGCTTACAATTGTATCAGCTAAGTAAGCTCCTAAATTGTATTTGATATCACCAGAAACTAAAAATAATAGTTGAGAGGTCCTTATTAAGTCGCTTCAATGGCGCCTACCTACAAAACTTATAATTTATTAAGAAATTTTAGAATATAAAGAACTTAGATAAAAAATATCTAAATTTCACCTTGAGTAAATACTTTAATATTAATTTTGTTGAAACCATTTCAACCTTCAATTTAGGATTAATATAGTCCTAATTTTATTAAATAGTGAATTTTGCTAACTATCACGAAATTCAATAGGAACAAAGCTGTAAACTAGTGGAGAGGTCAAAAATAAAAAGATGGGGTGAAACAGATTACTTTATTGAGTTAAAAACATAAATATGTATAGATTGTATTAGGTTTAGTTCCTTGGGGACCTTCATGGCCCAGTATGATCAGGATCTCTCGTTGTTTTCTGGATTGACCGCCTGGTAAGTGCCCTAATTGTCATGCGTCATTATCATTACTGCAGTGGTGGGGTCACACCTCTCAAGGTTGGGAAAGCGGGGTGAGATTCCTGAAGATTTCTCCAATGATTTTTATGCATGTGACGCTTTCTTATAAAATTTCATATTGGTGCCTTCAGAGTAAGGTTATTTTTTTGCTGGATCAAGGGTCAACTTATTGAGGCTCACTCTGAGAGTAGGGATTTTGTCTCGCTCATGTCTTAAATCCCTGTCAATGCCCCTCAAGATCCTTTCAGAGGGTGCATAGTGCTGAAGAAATCAGAAATGTACTAAATTCACCACTGTCCCCTGATTAGCATTAACATAGAGTAAATAAATTCACCTTAGGAATGACATTATAAGGTCCAGACCAAAGAACGTCAAGCTTTTTTTGTGGACCTCAGGTCAATGGTGTTTAAAGAGAATGTGGTCACCTAATTAAAAATCAGGTAAAGAGGATTGGCTGAAATTAAAAAGGGATATTTCATTTTCTGTAGTGACAATGCCTTGTGTGGCTAGGGATTGAAGCTGACAATTTAATTGCTATAGCCCTCTTAGTTAAATCAGAGTTCTCAGGTATGGAGGTATTGAATAGATACTAAATGCTACTAGTAAGCGGAGCTCGCTCATATAGAGCTTAAAAGAGACAACTTGGTAAGTTGATAGTAGCTTATTTGGCAAGTAAGCAAAGCGCTGGGTAAATAATGATTCCAGCGACTAGGATCAGAGGAATCCAACTTCTGCAATATAGAGATGAGGGTTCCATTAGTACGTTCCACCGCCCCATTGGTCAATAGGTTGCAAGGGGCGGTAAAACTCTGGTTAGTACCATAAAAGAGAAGTTAGTTATTTATCTATCTGCGAGGTGAATTTAACCTATTGTCCAAAAGTAAAATTTTGGACATCCATGATGGTGAAAATGGATTAAATAAGAAATAGAGCCATATCTTTTGCTTTGAAAATGGGAAAAGAAATCACTTTGACCCATTTGATTAATTAGTCCACGGCTAGGAGGATATATTTATGGCCATGAAATCCAATGGGAAAAGGGCCTACTACATCTATGATAATGACGATAAAAGGACCTGATGGTACAATGAATGAATGCTTATTTTTGTATATATTAATCTTATAAACAGCATCATGTTCATAATCCAGGGTCCACTTTAATGGTTTCTACCATTTAAGCCCAGTAGCGTCATTGATTTAGTCACTTGTGAGTATTCTTCACTGCCCCATGTCCCATGGCCAAATGTCCTTCTAGGATAGCGTTGGTTCAATAATAAGGATGAATGTAGGGTAGCTTTCTTATTAACCTTCATATACAGCATTCCTTCCTTGCTATGTGTCTCAGGCCATTTTTTACAGCTCAATTTGAACCTCAGAGTTTACAACTCTTAGCGCATGGTCAATTCAATTAAATCATACAGCTAGTCATCCTTAGGGGTCAAAGCATCCAGCACTGGCATCCTAAAGAGACCATTGGAGTTCTGGAGAATATCTCCTGCATGGTGGACTATAGTAAATTTGTATTTCTACAGCCTTAGTCCCATATGGGTAAAAGGGCATCTGGGTCCGTTATTTGCTGCAGACATTAGAGTGAGAACAGGTTGGTGACAATGGTGAAATGGGTGCCATAGAGGTATGGCCAGAAACGATTTATTGCTAACAAGACAGTCAAGCACTCCCATTCAGTAACACTATAGTTCCTCTTGGCCTTTATTGAAATTTTTCAAGAAATTAAAATACGCGGCACTAAAAAGGCTACAAAACTATTAGTTTCAAGGCTCTGGCAAATATTAAACAGTGGCAACAAAATTATTAGTTTCATTGAACAATAAATTCCAAAAGGAATAATGGTCTTCGTTAAAGAACAATCTTATAGCTTCAAATGACAAATTGAGAAGTGGTACCTTTATTGGTTAAAAATAGAGATATTTATAGGGGTGGTTCTAGTAGGTCTCTGTAAGATATTTTATGCTTCAATCGTGGTAAGACTCTTTCTTTTAGAGGACCAATATTGCTGATTATTAATATATATTTATAAATGCCAGATCTGATAAGATTCTTATTAGATGGGATTTACTTTCTTGTTGAGGGCTTAGCCCCTTCAGAATGCTTAGCCCCTTTGGAATGCTTAGTACCTTCAGTCAGATGAGGCTGATAACTCCAAAGGTCAATCGTCAATCTATATTAGAATCAAATATCTCTGATAATTTTTTGATAATCTTATTAGACTGAGATGTCAATCCCCATTCTTGATTAAAAATGGTCATCTCATGTAAATTACCAACAATGCCTTTTCAAGATCATGCCTAGGGGAACATATTTATAAAGAAATCTACTGCGAACTCTATTAATAACAGTCCCAGAATCAATATCTAAAATGGAGTATTCAATATCCAACAATAGATAGTATTATAGGGACCAGACCATAATGTATCAAGTTTGTACTTTCGCCCTCCAGGTCTATGATGATAAAAGAGTACAAGATCTCCTACTTGATACTCAAGTAAGGTAGTCCTGCTAGCATTTGTCCTAGTTACTTCTTTTAATGTTATTGTAGTAAGAGAGCTCGAAGCTAAGGCATGGATCCTGATAATTTCATCAGCTAGCCTTCTTATAGCTAATTCATTAGTTTCTAAAGTATCAGTATCAAGTATAGGCTGTACATTTGAGGGTAAAATTAGGATCTTGATCATAAAGAGCCCTGAAGGGAAACATTCTGATCATATGATGTTAGCTAATCCTGTAGGATAACATCAAATAGGTAAGTATAGATTCCATCTACTAGGATCGTTTGAGGCCATCTTTGAAGAATGGCTTTAAGGGTACAATTAGCTCATTCAACAGCACCGTTAGTGGGATTATTGTAAGGAGTTGTAAACGATTGATATGTACCCATCAATTTAGTGAGCTCAGATAATACTTGTGAAATGAATTTGGTTCCATTATCAGATAATTTTACTTTTGGGCTGCCATGATGGGTGAAAACTTGTTTGAAGAGGAAAGACGCTGTAGACTTAGTGGTTACAGTGAAAACAGAAACAGCCTAAATCCATTTTGTAGAATGGTCAATAGTTTATATGATATAATGATGTCCATAAGTGGTGGTGGTAAGAAGACCCACGACATTGATACTATAATGGAAAAAGGTTCCAAGGGTCCTACAGTTTCATGTTAATAGATCAGATTCCCACTACGTTGTTTTTACAAATAAGATAAGTTACAACACATAGTGAACAGTTTCAAGAATATTATCCCAATATCATAAATCTTTCAACCAATGTAAGGTCTTAGCAAAAGCTCTATGCCCCATGGATTGATGAGCCTCTATATTGGTATCAGTCCTAGCCAAAGGCCGAATAAAAGGTAGCCATTTGGATCCTAACTTCTTATTAAGAGATTCCTCTTTAATTTGAGTATCCTCAGTTAAAGATTGTAACTTTTTCTATAACATCCTTAGCTTCACGATACCATAGTTCAGGTCTGCCAATTAGGCCAAAGATGTGATCCTTTTCAGCAGTGAATAGTGTTATTATAGTTAGCTAAGAAAGTCCATCGTCATTTTGGTGTATAGCTCTAGCATGATGTTTAATTGAAAAATTATAATTCTGAAGATTTAGAGCCCATCTAGATAAGCGTCCATCAGGATCTTTCATTTGTTGCAACCATTTTAATGATGCGTGATCTGTGATGATAGTAAAGTGTTTGCCATAAAGATAGGGACGAAAATTATTTATGGCTGATAGGATTGTAAGACAATCCCTCTCAGTAACGCTATAGTTGCGATCTGCTTTGAAAAGGATTTTACTTAATAATCAATAGGATGATCTACCAGGTTGGAGTCGTGCTGGGCCAGAATAGCCCCAATAGCTGCATTACTGGCATCAGTAAATAAGAGAAAGGTTTTTAAAAATTAGGATGAGCTAAAATTGGGGCACTGATTAAATCATGACGTAAAATATTAAATGCTTTCAGTTGTGATTCTTCCCATAAGACAGGAATTCTTTATGCAGTAAAGAAACTAAAGGTTCAGCAATTTCAGCAAAATTGGGAATAAATTGTTGGTAATAACCAACTACCCCTAAAAACACTTATATAATGCAAGCTTTTAGGAACAGGCATGTCTGTGATAGCTTGAATCTAGGCAGACAAGGGTAATATCCCTTCACGATTAACCTTATGGCCTAAGAACTCCATCTCAGTTTTAAAAAAAGCACATTTTGATGGCTTTAGCTTAAGAGAATCCCGGAGCATTATGCCAAATACTTCCTTCAAATGGGTTAAATGGTCGTTGAAAGTATGAGAAAAAACAGTAACACCATCTAAATAAACGAGAATGCAGAAAAGCTTAAATCACCAAATAAGCCATCCATGGCCCTTTGAAAAGTAGCAGGGGCATCACAAAGCCCCTGCGGAATACAGTAGGTTAAAGTAACCCCTCACTAGAAATTAAAGCGCATTTTTGACGATCTTCAGGAGCTAGTTCAATTTGCCAGTAACCATTAGCATTTTCCATAGCTGAAAAGAACTGTGACCCAGACAGTAGTCTTAACAAATCATTAATGCAAGGTAAAGTATACGAATTTTTTGAGGAATAGCATTAATATGACACTAACCATAAATACTCTATGACCTCCCTCCTTTTTATGGATAAGAAGCAGAGGGGAAGCCCATCGACTTTGTACAGGCGTTAATATTCCAGCTTCAAGGTGTTGTTTTAATTTCACAAAAACTTGAACCTCCTCAGCTTTAGATTTTTGATAAGGCTGAGCTCAAATAGGGGGAGTATCATCTGTTTTTACTTGTTGATGAACTTTTTTTATTAACCCAAAATCTCTGGAACTATTTGTGAATATATCCGCATATTTTAATTAGAGCCTCTGCTACTTGTTGTTGTCCAGTAATAAGTGAGTCTCCATATTTAACTTCAACTCTAGCAATGATAGATGGGTCATACAACTCAAAATCACGTAACTCCCCACATCCAGTGATAAATAATATTTCATTTACAGGAGTAGGCCACATATAAGCAATATGGGTGTTTATATTCAATTGCATATGTTAAGAGATGATATTAGCTAATAAAACTGGATTAGTTCCTTTATATGCAGGATCAAGGATACTGGGACAAGAAAAGGCCTCCAGATGGGAGAGGTTAAGGTCAACTGAGATCTCTAATACATGATCAGCCTGTACAAAAACTTGTACTCCAGTATTAATTATAACTTGAGCTTTTGAAGAAATAGTAATAGAATTGTTAGAGTATAAAGGCATTCCTTCAGAGGCACAAACAGATGAAGGAGGAAGAATAGTTTTAGATCCCAATATTCAGTGTTCAAGATGAGAGATGGAGTTAGGATATCCTATTAGACAAATAAGTCATTTATGATTGCCCTTGTCATTTATGACATCTTTTAAATCAAAGGTACTTGATATCCAATCAAAGAAAGATAATTTGTCTTATGACTAATTATCGCATCAAAATCAATAAAAACCTGGTCCCCAAAAGCAAGGCATAATAGTTATTGTCCAACGCTACTACAGAGGCTGAAATAACTAATTTCAAAAGTGCATTGGAAGGGAACAACAAGCTCCTATGGATTTAATATATGAAGGACCAGCAGTTCCATATCCTTGAGGGTGGTTCAGATCTGGCGCTCTCTTGATTTTTTCGTAATCTGGGATGAGATCACATTTATGGGAGATCCCATATTGATAATGGATAAAGCTTTTATTTTGTGTACTATGACTTCCAGCCGATTCACATCAGTATCAAAATGGAGGATTGAAAATACAGAAGTACTACCTAGTCAAATTGAAGTAGAAGATGAAACAGAGACGTAAAAAAGAAACAGTCTCTTTTTAGACTAAATCATCAGGGATTTAAAGTTTTCCTGGAGCAGATATCACATAACAATCCTTAGAAGTATTAGAAATTTGTGATTGAGGCACAATAAGTAGGACCGCATAGTGAGCCTCTTGCCCTATGCTGATTCCTTTTTTCAACTTGTCAGCTTGTTTTTTCCAACATTGTTGTTCCATAAGACCAACTAGTCCTCAATAGCTGCAAGGATCCTTCTTAGGTTTAAGTTTGGATCTAAGATGCACTGCAAGAACATAGGTGCAAGGTTATTATCTGGAGAAGACGCGCCACACCATGTGAGATCTCCATCAACGCATCTTTTTATTTAAGAATAGACTAATATTACCTTTAAGAGAAATCTAAATGAAGTAACAACTGAGTACGAGAAACAAAAGCACGCATCACAGCAGAAATAGCATCATCTAAAGTAATACAATTACAAGTAGTAGAGTCATGGAGTCATGATATAATTGCTTAGCAAACTCCTTGAATTGACTCTCCTCGCTTAACTTCTATGCTCATGAAGGCTTGCTTTTGATTAGACAGAATTTGTTTAATTCCAATCTCTTAATAAAGGCAGTTATCACTTGAGCCCAAGTATGCAAACCTTAAGATGAGGGACTATGATTTCTTAAGTGAATCAACTTAAACAAGAAGTAATATGCCGATCTTTTTACTGATCAGACGCTCCTTCCATAGCTCACTTATAAACAAATAGAAAAGAGTGAATACTACCTTCACATGACTCATACTTATCTTTAAAGGTAGGTTTGAAAGAGTTGAATTCACTGCTTAATACATTAACACCCAATGTCAGTACTAGATCAGTTTTGGAGGGTTCAGACTCAGAGATATAGACTTGAGTAGGAATCTGTCAACTCTTTGATGCTATTGTTAATATAATCATGTTATTTTTGGACCCATTGATTAATGTGGTCATTTGAAGAAAATTGATTTAAATTAGAAATCTCTGAGAGCATTTCCTCTTGCTTATTATCAAGTGATCTGAAATTAGCAGTAAAGCAATAACTGGAGGCTGTTACCATTAAGAACTGAGTTTCTTGAGTAGATTGATTAGTGTCTCATAGATGATGAGGATTGTCAACACCATCCAATAGATTGGTTAACAAATAATCCGGGGTAGTTGGGTGGCCTTAAAAAGATAAGAAACATCCCTGGCTATGGCTCATATTTGTTTTTCTAAATCTTAAACACTTGTTACCGCTTAGTTCTGAGCTTCAGAGCCAGGAAACCAAATTTTTAGGACAGGGGATCTGGGGATTTGGGGCTCTTGAGAACCTTCAAGACCTACAAGACCAGGGGGACCACGATGGCTAGCAGGTCCTGGAGGACCACGTTCACCAGTAGGTCTGGTATTGCAGAGGGAGAATAGCAGGTTTCTATTGTCCAGGAGGAGCTATAGGACCAGGTGCACCTTCTCAATTACTATGCACGACTTGAATGAGTTGTTGAAGTAGCACATCTAGTTTAGCAAAGAGATCCTCATATTGGTTCTGTATTTGTTCCAGTCAAATAGTAAACTCACCTTCAAAGGTAGTTATTCGTTTTTGTATAGGCTTAGCAACTTCAGTAACCTGCCGATATACTTCTTAGCATAAATGACTAACAGCTCCATTGTCTATTCTAAAAAGTTGGTTGTGCAGTTCATTGATTTCTCTCCTATTGTTAACTATGGCTCCATAATAATCACAACCAAAGTTAGAAGCGTTCTCATAAAAGAGGATAGCTGAGAATGAAACTGTTGAGTTATAGTCAACTGGAGTTAAATTTCAAGATAATGTAACTCCAAAATCTGAAGTAAGTGATGAATGGTGGGATGCACTTGCTGCCTGAGATACTGCTTCATTCTGGCCAAACCAACTTCAGTATACTTTAAGACAGCTCTGTCATATAAGTTCATCTTGTTAAATGAAACCTTAGATACACATTCTTGGTTAGGACGTGCACCTGGATGAATAGCTCACCTTATTAAGCTTTTAAATGTTTCATCCACATCTGCATGTTGAAATTGATAATTGGTATGGTCAGGGCCCTCAATTTCCAAATCATAGAAGCTTAAAATAAAAGATTACTTATATTGGCAGAAGGCATCTCATGCCTTTTGGTATTTACCCATTGCGTAATACTGATTGATTCCTCTGATAATGGACTATCTTGACTAGAAGTATTCATCAACGTGAGATGTGTCTTCACCAGTTGGCTTCAGAAGCTGACCTGGCGGTGACCACCAGTATTGAGTTTCGCAATAAATTAGAATGTGCGGCAATACAAAGGCTACAAAATTTATTAGTTTCATTGGCTCTAGCAATTATTAAACTAAAGAAACGAAATTATTAGTTTAGTTGCAAAAATGACTACCAAAAGTTATAATGATCTTTTTTTAGTACTAGATGGTGTTATAATGATCTTTTTAAAGGACCAAAATATAGCTTCAAGTTACAAAATAAGTGGTATCTTTATTAGTTAAAATTTAGGGATATTTATAGGAGTGGTTTTAGTAGGTCTCTGTAAGGATCTTCATGCTTAAAAAGTGGTAAGATCTTTTCTTTTAGAGGACCAATAATGTGATTTTTATTAATATATTTATGATTGCCAGATTTGATAATATTCTTATTATATGGGATCAAGCTTCTTGTTAAGGGCTTAGCCCCTTCAGGTTGCTTATCCCCTTTGGAATGCTTAGTACCTTCAGTCAGATGAGGCCAAAAACTCCAAAGGGTTGATTGTTGATATAGATTAGAATTGGAGATCTCTGACAATTTTTTTGTCTTATTAGACCAAGATGTCAATACTCATTCTTGATTAGAATTGGTCAGCTCAGGTGTTTTTCCAACAGCTTTCCCCAGGGCCTTGCTAAAATAAGCTGCCAGATGATTGACCTGATTTTCATCATGCTGTGCCAGGATGGCCCCAACATTGAAATCGCTCACATCCATTAATAGAAATGAAGATTTAATTAAAGTGTAGATGAACTAAAACAGGTTTAATACAAAGAGCAGTACTCAGTGCATTAAACGCCTGCTTTCTTCAGGCTGCCACTTAAAGGGCATGTTCTTTTTTAGGAGATAGAACAAGTGCTCTGTTAAGTTGGAAAACCAAGGGATGAACTGACAATAATAGTCCATTTTTTCCAGAAATACCTGAATATCTCTCAGGCTCTTGGGGCGTGACATCTTCTCAATGGCGTTAACTTTGTCTAGGATGGGCTGGATACTGTCTTTTATAATTTATGTCCAATAAACATCAAACCTGATTGACATAAAGAACACTTCAAAATTTGAGTCTTATTGAAGCCTTGCTAAGATGATTGAAGACTTTAAAACTGTGTTCCACATAATCAGTGAAGGCTTTAAAAAAATGGTATAATTGTTATGTACATGATGACAAAGGATAGCTTCAAATCCCCAAGGATTCCATACATGGCTTTGAAAGGTACCCGACTAGTTCAAAAGCCCTCAGGCTTCCTCGTGGGCCTGAATAGCCCTTTGTTGGCTATGAGCGCACACTTGGTTCAGTCTTCAGGGGCGAGCTCCACTTGCCAATATCTGGTAGTAAAATCCATAGTGGAAAATATTGTGACCCAGCTAAAAAGCGGATAGATTCATTGATTAATGGCAAGGGATAACTGTCTTTCTTGGTGATGGAATTTAGATGACGGTAGTCCATCACCACGCAATGGCTGACATTCTTCTTCTGAACTAATAGAAGGGAGGTGGCCCAAGGTCTTCGTGAGGACACTAGTAGCCCAGCTCAAGAAGCTTCTTGATCTCTACCGCTACCTGTGCTTCTTCAACCTTACCTTTGTGGTAAGGTCTGGACCAAATGGGGAGCATCCTCTGTCTCCACAAGATGTAGAGCCCCACTCAATTTTACAAAATCGTAGTTGGAGGTCAAGAAGAGGTCCAAGTACTCCTCCAATAATTCCCTGACCTGGCTTTCTTGTTCACCATGAGATTTTTTTCTTATAAAAGTCTCTACTAGAGCTACAGATGGGGCGTTTCCAACCTATAATCCCTTAGACTTCCAAAGCTGTGGACATCATCAACAGCCTTTACCACTAGGAGGTGAACATAAGCAGATGGGTTATTAAGGCCCACTGCCCTAGGTTTTTCAGTAAGTTTACCCAACCACCCTAATATGGATCCAGCATAGGCGGGATCTAAAATTCCTGGACAGGTTGATCCTACTTGGCCAACGATTTATCTAGACCCTAGATTTACAGTAGGTATCTGATGGGGATATTGACCTGATCCCAGAGTATGAACAGTATCCTATAACTCGGTGGTATTGTGGTCCTTTTAGGCAAATAGATTGGAACTCCTTATTGGCCATAGACTTTGGGAGGTGGAATCCATACGTGAGAGATCCACATGTGATAATTAAGTCAATTAATTTGTCTTTCAATCTCTAATAGGCAGGCCCTAGCTTTGACCTCCGTTTTGGCACCACTGAAGTCTCAAAATCCAAGGGGGACCCGATGTCCAAGTAGGGATAGAAAGCCTTCATCATAGTGCACTACTGCAGAGGAATTCTGGAGAAACTTAGTCCCAAGGAGAAGATCATAGCTCATTAAACTAGTGCAATGGTGGGGTATTCGCTGAAAGCTTCCCAATTTGGATAAGTAAGGATTAATATGCCCCAATGGACGGGTACACCACAATCCAGTCATGTCATATTCTATATAATGTGGCAATTCCAGAACAAACTTGATAAGTTTCATTAGTTTGGATGAAATTACATTCATGAGGAACCACTGTTGACAATGGTGTAAACCGGGGCTTTATAAACTTGAACAGTGACGCAGGTAACCAATCTTCCAAACTGTGTAGTAGCATGAGAAACATAGGAGATTCATCATAATAAGAGTAACAGTATCAAGTTACTTTATACTAGTGGGTAATGAAATTTCTTCTATGGGTATGACAACTCCAGGTTCATTATAGGTCACTGATGGATTGAGGTGAGATAGGGATGTCAGCATTTAGTGCAGCGTCCTTCAAGCTGATTGCCCTTTTCCTGCCTCATCAGCAAGTCTTTTTACCAGTTCTATGCGCTGTGACGGAAACCATTGTAGTAAGTGCATCAAGGTCAAGGATTTTTTTTGGTTTTTGACATGGACCTAAGGATGGTTGAAGGAGACCGAGGCGGTGGCCCTTATTATGAAGGGTTGAAGTAGGTATCCAGTTAAGCGCTTTCTTAATTTCTCCAATTTCAAGTAAGACCATTCTTCTGGCCTATCATGTGCATTTGAACTTCAGGTTAAGACACCTAACGCGGAATTGACTGCAGTTAGGGCATCGTCAAAGGTAATGCAGTTTGTGTTTACAAAGGAATTTTATGGGCGTAGATACAGCTGGCGAACTCCACAGGGCTCTCCCCTTTATTATGAAAAATACCCGTGAATGCTTGCTTGTAATTAATAGTGGATTGGTTACTGTTAATTTCTGTAATAAGTCAGTAAAATCCTTTTCCCGTTTTGTCATTCCTTTAGATAGGTAAAGTATCCTCCAATTGGTGCTATCTAGGTGGGAATAGATATTCTTCACCTTTTTTTCAGTATGTAGCCTCTTCCATGGAACTCTTATAGGCATATAAGAAAGAGACAATGCTTCCAGGGTGGGGGTGATTTTCACCTTAAAACTAAGCTTAAAATTAGTACAATAATAGTGAAAAGGTTTATTACACCAGGATTTGGCGCAGGCTCAAAAATCTAAGTTTTCTATATAGTCGTGAGGAGCCTTCTGATCCAACTGTCATATCAAAATTCTTTAAGTCCTCTTGGATATTGTCCTAGTTTCAGTCTAAGGAGTTAATATAAGCCTTGTGAGCAAACTGCTCTTTATATGCTTGAATTTCAGCGCGTTGAAGAATAAGCTAGCTCTCTAAGTTGTTCAAGTGTATGACAAACCACCCGATAGGTTTGCTCAAGCTGGGAGATATGACTTTTGGTGAGCTTGGTGAAGGTGTTAAGAATATCCATCTCATCTGAAAAGGCCTCAATTAATACCCTAGGGTCAAGTGGGACGTATCCACCTGAAGTTTGCATTTTGGGCCAGTATTGTAGATTTGATCTCATAAGGTGGCGAGGACTGTCAAAACGCCCTTTTTCCAGGAGTCATCAGGGTCACTAGGAGTAGGCACTGCAGGAACAGAAGGCCCTTGAGGCCCAAAGGAACCTTCTGGCCCTTCTGGCCCCCAAGGCTCATCAGGCCCTTCACTCCTGAGAGCTGAAGTCATGAGAGGGGAGCTTCTGGTAGTGCTGCTGAAGAGTCCGCACCAGGTTCTTGAATTGATTAAAGCGTTGATCCATGAATCCTCACGGAGTTTTACATTCTGATGAAGCTGATTCTCCAGGTAGCCAGAAATTCCGCTATCTAACACTGTGAGTTGGTTTAGAGCTTTGTTGATCAATCACCAGTTATTGACAATGGTTTCTTAATTGTCATGACAAAGGAGGATGCCACAGCTAAAATTGATAATGTGGGAGTGTAAGGTCTGTGTAATCCCTAGATGTCAGGAGACTTCATGTGTGCGACCTGGTTACTTGTAGGAGGTGATGGATTGCGGGATGAACAAAATTTTGGAGATAGCACTCAGTCCCCAAAGCCAATTCTCTCGCTGGTAGTAGAGCCAAGGTATATAGATCCTGCATTGTGAAAGGCACCAAATAAGTGAGGGACAAATTGAAGTGGCCTCCTACAGAATTGATGCCATTTAGTATTTGTTGGATAATTTCGTTGAGGTTGCTATATTAATTTGGTACTTAACACCATCAGCGGAAGGTAGAGCAGACTGGAAAGTTGCTCAAAACTCTAAGTTTAGGCTGCATGTGTATACTTCATATTGCGATGTGCTAATCCATTGAGTGATGCTTCTTGACTGATTGAAAGGTTGATTTCCTGATTGCTATTATTCTCCATTTTTCGTTATATACACTTGCAATTAGACAATTTGGATCCCCTATAATAAACATCACTTTTCTCAGTGTAACATTTTATTGGATGACGCCAAAGGTCAAAATGGGCTTGATAATGTAAACTAGTGAAGAGGTTAAAAACGAAAAGATGGGGTGAAATAGACTAAATTATTGAGTTAAAAGCGTTGATATATATAGGGCGCATGAGTACTTGGTGCCTTGGGGACCTTCATGGTCCAGTATGTTCAGGATTTTTCATTGCCTTCCAGATTGACCGCCTGGTCGGCGTCCTCATTGTTCTGCATCATACTCATGACTGCAGTGGTGGGGGTCGCGTCTCTTGAGGTTTTGGAAGCGGGGGTGGTATTCCTGAAGGTGTCTTCATTAATTCATGTGCGCATGATGCTTCTTGATAAAATCTCACATTGGTGCCTTCAGGGTAGGTTTCATTCACGCTGGCTTGAGAGTCTAATTATCAAGGCTTGATCTAGGAGTAGGGATTTTGACTCGTTCATAATACGAAATCCCAACAGCAACCATCAGGTGAGCCTTAAATTCGCTAATAACCAATTGTAAAAACGACAACCATGAGCGCAAGGTTAACAAATTCTTGTTTTAAGACGCCTCAGGGCCTCATTTGTCTAATTGTGAAGTAGCAGAAAATTTTTTCAAAGATTATTAAAGTTTTCTCTTCAAATATTTAGACTTTACTCCATAAGTTCTCATATATGAAGTCCTAGTAAGAGAGATGTAACTTTAATTAAGAAAAACGATGGCTGGAGAAAATATCACCAGAGAGCTGAAATGCAGTGGCAATGAGTTGTATGATTCTTCAGAGTTTGTTGTTCAAAACCCTTCAGTACCATATATTTTCTGTTGTTCTATGTTTAGAGCAAGGCCAAGTTTTCACAAGTATAGTGGATAAAATATTAATTAGTGCCTCACTTTCTACAATAGCTCATGCTTTGAGCTTATTTACCGTGATATCAACATAGAAACAGTCAGAAAGATAAGCATAAAATTTTTTTATTAAATAGACATACATAGGTAATGCTTGACTTAAATAATTTCTGTAAATTTACCTAATTAACAGCTGGAGTTAAGATTTTTGTTAAATTTTTGAAGTTTATGCCCTTTGAAGGCTATGAGGTTATTTGTTGCTATTAACCCAGATTGATTACGTAGTAGACTTATGAGTTTCTAGTGCAATCCCTTTGTAGCTTTTCTAAACCACGAAAAAATCTCTGTTATCTAATAGGAAATTGTCTCTTATTATTAACTAGGCTAAAATTCATACAAAAACGATCCCTTTAATTCAGAGCTAAGGTTAATTATAAGATTTAGATTGAGTTTTGGGTTGCATTGCATATCAGGATTCTGGGTGTTATTCAGAGGAATGAAAAGGATTCGTTGGGCTACGCTCTATTCACATTTTGTTCAGCCAGTTTAGATGATTTATGGCTGATAAGTTCTTTAAAAACACCTTGACAGATTCGGGAGAAGTTCAAGCTTTCATCGGCTTATTTTGTGATTTAGGGCTATTAGCAAGCTTTAATAGGTACCGCCATGATATTATTTCCTGAAGTGAGTTATGAGGTATTTGACTTTTATTTTACTCAATCTATTTTGACTACCATTAATTACAACAGTCGAATTTCATCAAGATTATCAATGATTATAGCAACTTGGACACCATCCAAGATAGGGTCTCACCAAAGGAACAGAAGCTCTTGTTATTTAACTGTTTAATGTAAGGATCAATATGATCTTCTGTGCAAACTCAGCCTCATAATCAGTCTGTGAGCATGTGGTGACTGCTACCATACCATCTGCTATAACTTGTTAAAATGTCAAAGGTAGGGTGTCATCATCTTACATTTGTTTAATGGAAGGTGCTTCCATAAATTTAACTTACCTGGGACATTTTTAAGATGAGGTAGAAAACTTTGGTTCTACTCAACTATGTCTTTTCCCATTTCTTCTTTAATCATATGATTTACCACATGAACCTTGGTTTAGAGTCCATATAAGGACAACAATTTTATGAAGGTTTAGTCTTTACAAAGATGACAAGTGCTCTGACTAATCTTAGACCTATCAGAACGAGGTCCAAAATGCTAAATTAATTCTTGTTTCAAAATTATGGCCCTATTGTGGAAGTTACAAGGTTCTTAATGATTTTTTAAGGTACCTCAAAAGTGGCCTTACATTGGCAAAGATATTTCTCCATCTGGGTAATACTATGCTCTTCAATTAAAACTGGTATTAGATCCCAATACAACTCCTTGTAGGGCTTGCAGGAATTACAAAGAGCGATCTGAGCATTAAATTCATCTATTACATTAGTACAATATAGCGTCTACGCCTCTAAATAAAAAGTTCAGCAAAAACCTCTTATAGGTTCATCTCTGTTAAAGAAGATTTCTGGAATTATTTTTTGTAGTGGTCATCTTTTCTGCACCACCAGACTCTTTAATAAGAAGTTCCTTGGAGTTAAGGTAGGACATGCCAACCTCTTTTATTTCTGGCATAATCAAACCCTAACTTTCAGAGTACATTGATTTTATTACCACTGCCAACTGAGCGTTCTAAAATGCTCCGCCCATACGAATCTCAAAGGATTAATAAACCTGTACATGTTTGCATTATCAAATTTAGGTAAGTTAATATGGCTAAAGGGTGGTTAGCCTGGTAGGGTAAATCTGCTTCCACTCTAGTGAAAATTTTGTTCAACACAAGTTCAAAGCCTGTGCTAGCTAAAAAAGCTCAGTTTTTCATATTTGTCTCAATGTTGACCTACCTCAATTTTTTAGTTAATATGTGTTGAGAACCAGTCATTCTCAATGATAGGTGGATCCATTAGTGTGCCAGGCCAAACAGTGGTTAAACTGCTGGCCCTTGCTTTTTCACAATTATTGGTGACCTTTTCTTATAAATTTGCAGGGAATCCCACCAACTCAGCAGACCAACAAATTTTCCTTTTAAGCTTGACTACTCGTTATGGCCCAGAGGTCCTCTTTGTTACTTGTCCAATGATTGTGGTTCAGCAGCCTCTATTGACTCCATCAGGGTTTCTCCCATTTAATCCTTCCAGTCCTTCATTGTTGCTGCTAGTTGCCCAAGTTCCTGTGGGGCTTCCATCTAGTTCAAGATTGGGAGTTGGTTGCACTGATCGCTCCAGGTGTTTTAACACAGCACCTTACTTTTGGGGATCTTGAATACCACCTCTACAAGCTAAGCAAAACTCTGTTCACTAAAAACTTAATAAATATAGGCAAACATATATTTGATTTGAAGATCTGAATATTTGAAGATATTTTTATTAAGAGGGAGATCAAACTATTTATAGGCATTTCTTGCCTATTCAAAACATTGGCGTTTATTGCCAGCATCATCAGCTCTCACTGGTTATTCTCCATGCTTAGTATTCATTGGCACTCTCACTGGCAATACTTGTCATCCTCAAATGTCCATGATTATGTTGATCTTTGATTCATTTTTTTAGTACTAGATGGTTTGATCTTTGATTCATCATAGTCTGAATTAACTAAATATAGTGACATCCTTAGCATAAGTTGCCAGTTTAAAATAAACTGAAATGCTATCAGGGATTATTCCTGATAGTCCCACAAATTCAAAATATAAGATTTGACTTTATTTACTTAATATTGAATGGTTCAACATCTTCAGTATAATTCGCTGGTACTTCAAATTAGACATCATATTTATAATCAGATGATTAATATTGAAAGCCCGCAAAGAAGCTAAAGTTCTCCTCGCAGCTTTTGTTGAAACACTTTCCCATCATTATCTTGATGCAAAATTGGAAAACTCCTACTACGCTGACCTCAGCTCCCACTATGCGGATGCCCCAACGCCTTGGCTCTCTGCTCTGATCTGGTACTGTAACCAACATCCCTTGATCGAGGTGGGTCTTTCTGAAAACCAACCCCCTGACCCCTCCTCACCCTCCGCCATGGTGGGTTAGCAGTTTCTGCTTCCCACCTGGTTAGTAGTTTGTTTTGTCGTTTTGAGTGTTGTGTTTGGTGCTGTCCATCCCCTGGTTGGCATACCTCGAATAAATTGAATGTTTATGATTGAATACTTAGGCTTTCCACTGGAAAATCCCACAATCATTTTTATATGAATTTGGCATTGAGATAAGATTCTGCTGAATTCAGATTTTTACAGTACAAACATTTTCAGATGGTTGAACCGAATAAATTGGCTTTCTGCCAGAGATTCGCACAGTTACCTGCAATCTTGGTGTCAGCGTTGAACTATGAATCCACCAAATTTAAATGATTAGTTTTAATTAGTTTTTAACCTTGGCATAAGTTGCCAGTGTCAAAATTGATTAAAAACTTTATCAGGGTCATTTCCTAATAAATTTTGGTGTTAAATTTAAGCAGATTGTCATCTTAAGTTATAATATTTATTATCTCAACATCCTTTGCCTCAGTTGCCAGTGCTGAGACCAACTATTTCATATTGGGATGAACCCTGATACTTTCTTGATCCTGCAGATCAATATAGCTCTACCCAACTTCATGGGGAGCAGAAATTGGGGTATTATTAAATAATGTTTGAAATTGGCAAACTAATTGGCAATCACCCTTGAATAATTATTATACTAATTTTGTTAATGTGAGTAATAACACTTGGTTTAAAATCAATAATATGGTTAGCCAGAATTTAATTTTCATGGATGCAGAGCTAAAGGACCTGTATTGTTCCTATATAGCTTTCCATTTAAAAAACAAGAAATGGGTATAGAACAGCTTTGAGCCTCCATAGTATCCCAGTTGTCAGAGGCTGTAAGAACATGAGTGGGATTGGCAGCAGTATTAAATACAGATTTCAGTGGAGTCTCACAAATAATTGGGACCAAATGATCAGGATGTTTTGCCAGTGTAACTTGATGTGCAGAAGCTCCAAAGCTTATAGCAGATGTAAAAACCAGAGGCAAGTTACATTTAACCAGAGCCTCATTTCCCTCAATATCAGGTTCCATAGTAAGGGCTTCCCAATCATAATGCATATCAAGGATTGTTCACTAAACTGACCCTTTTGGCACTTAAAAATCATTTTAGAACTCATCTTAAATTGATTTATAAAATAAAAACGGTGTCATTCCACCAACAGCATAGTTTTATTATCTTTTTAATTAGCGTCAAGAAAATCTGCTTCCAAGGCAATGTTCTCACTCATCAGGGACCTTACTTTCTGTCCCTGCATTTTCAGTTCATGATGCAAGTGTCATTCTCTTGGCATAAATTAGTATTGGAGTGACTGGCTCTATTCATATCATCATCTAGGCCATCAAGGTAGCGTCAAAGAGCGTTTATATCCTTTATTTCTTTCACTTGGCAATAATGGCTAATTATGATTTCAGAAAGTTAGCCAATTTGGAAATTTAAATTGGCATTTAATTAACATATAGTGTCAGAATTGTTTTTCTGCACTCTGTGATTGACAGCTTTAGCTTCAGAGGGTCACACTACTTCAACCTGGAGGTAGTCTTCAACTGGGTTACTATGATCCATTCTCAGTAAAGATGATACTCAGGGAAACAAGGTGTGGGCCCCTGAGTGAGCACTAGATTTAAAACCTGCGCAGGGGCATTATATTTCAGGGACACAGGTTATTTTTTAGTGCTAGGGGGCCTAACTAAATGGGGGTGCCTATGCAATTTTATTCAAGGGTGCCAAAAACTAAGATAAAAAATACTATGGTGCCTCAGCGTTGAGCCTAAGCAATTAAAATAGTAAGGAAAGGTCAGAGATTTTCATCTAAGACCAATTGCTTTATATGGCAAGCGAAGGTATAAAAATGGGGGTTGGAGCGTCAGCGGTTTGGGATATATGGAGAAATAGATGAGAATTGTTTTAATCGATATGTCATGTGGTGTGTATTGCCTTAATGTATTGAGCAAGCGGGTGCTCAGCAAAAATAATTTTTTGGGCACACAAGTAAATGATCATTGTGCTGTAAAAATTAGTGTATTTAGTATCCAAAATTGAATATTTTTTTGTTGCATTCATGGACTTCGGCAAACATGATCTCTAGTATCAAAAGTAGCATCTTTGAAATTCTGGGAGAATTTAGGGAGGGTAATTTTCTCACAAAGTGGCTTATTTTCCATGTGGAGGTATTAGCAGAGGAGGGTGTTTCCAGGGGCAACTGCTTTGTCAACAGCCATTTTTATGTATAGTTTCATATGAGGGTAAATGCTTTCAAGGGTTGAAAAGGAAGTGGGGAGTCAATTTAAGGGAATCTGTAAAAAATTAAGGCCATCTGAAATCATGTCTAATTCCATAAGATTAGTCTTCATCATTGATCCATTTGAGAGCATTGAATAGTTCTAAATTTTGCACTATTGGGATAGAAATGGGAATTGGGTGAGCGTTGGCGAGAGCTGATTGATTGCGCACAATCAACTTAGGAAACTTGACCAGCGCCTGTGTGCAATCTTATTGGGAAAAGTTTTAGAAGTTAAACTTTTGTTAGCAAGCAGTGAAAATCACCTGCAGCGGTTGAGGGTGAGGGAGTATCAAGCCCCACTAAAAAATAACCACTTCCAAGGCCAGGGGAGTGGTAGAGGAAGGCTGGGTGGAGAACAAAATTGTGGCAAGCAAAAAGCCCTTGCATTTTAAGTGAAATTAAAAACAAGGGATATTTGTCATGGCCATTTTTGAAGTGTTCCAAGAAGGGATGATCAAGGGTGGATCAAAACAAGGTGTGAGGGGTATTGTAAGGTGAGTGTCACAAATGGAAGGAGCAGATTGTTGCAAAAGTGCAAGGCCCATGAGATGATTGGTGACATTGGGAATTACAAACTGTAACATGAGGTCAGTACTGTAGGCTGCAAAACCTTCCATTCAAAATTTTTGCAGAGGCGTTTGAAAGAGAGATGAGAGGGAAATCCAGCAAACAGGTCCACAAGTGTGTCCTTATCATGAGGCTGAGTTTTGATGTCTGTGATGGGTGTATTTTTACAAATTTAAAGGCAGCTGTGCTGATGCCATGGCATGGGCTATAAAAGATAAGGTGAGTCAAAGTACCCCTTGTAGAGGCAGAAATCTATGAATCTGGCAGGCTTTTACACTACCATGGCCATCTCAATGATGACTGTGCTCACATGGATAATGAGGTTCCCATACTTGACCCAAAGTCCAAAACTCAGGATGCTCTAAGGGAGAAACAGGGAGCTTTGAAGCACCTCTTGGAAAAATGTGAGATGGTGATTTAGGTCCTGAGGCAGAAATTAGCAACTGGAAGCATTTGGGGCTTGTTGAGCCAGCTCAGGTGCATTTTGGCAGAGTTGAAAAACGCTGGGAGGCGGTAAACCAACGCTTCATGCAGATGAAGAAATCATCAATTATGTTAACATAGGCTAATATTGAAATGGTTTTAGAGGGTGGTTTATCATTATACTTTCTAATTTTGTATTTGTTTAAACAAGTGATTGAAGCAAAAGAAAAAGATAGAAAGGATATCATCATATAAAAAATACAAAATATTGTTTGATGATAGCGATATTGGTAAAACCTCACAAAATAGAAACCTAATTAATGTATAAGAGGATTTCAGTAACAAAAATAAAGGAGCACACCACAGTATTTAATTCTGCCAGTGACTAGGCGGCTTAATATAGTAATCTTAAAATTAGGCTGGTTCCAGATCCCTAGGAATAAAGTTCCCTTCCAGGTGACAATACTACTTATATATTCTCTTCCTATTTCCTGAGTTCTTATTAGTATAAATTATATTTTACTAATCATTACTTATGATTGGTAAAATATAGGCATGCCATCCAAATTAGGCCAGGGAAGAAGATGCGTAGGGCCTGGGGCTTTTCCAAAATAGTATAATTAACTCAACGACAATCCACACTTGTAGATGGCTGTAGTAACAATAGGAACCTATTAAAAATAAAATTATGCAAGCGCAGGGCAAATATTTATGTTAAAATATTATAATAGGGGGTATGAAAACTAATGCCACAAGCCCTGTTGATAAGCAAATTAAGGAAGAAAAGGTTGCACCAGCGGGGATTAGGGATTTAATCTGCTGTCATAATTGATAGTGAACAAAGGCGCCATGGAAGAATTAACAATAGTATTTAATAAAACTTCAGCAACTACCTATAAAGCCAAAGCCCACAAGGCGAGATAATATATAATAAACTAATTGAACCCTGTATTTAAAAAAGTAAACGAGGTGGGTCAACCTTGGGACAAATAAACCACACCGAGTTTTTTAGCCTGTGCTGGTTTTAAACTCATGTCAATCAAAACCTGACCCAGAATGGAGCATAAACCACCCCGCTATGCTACCACTCCTCTTGAACACTGTATCTAGATATATTAGTAAAGTAAAATACTATAAATAAAATTTAAACAGATTTTTTTCAAACCAATTACAAAGACTCAAAATCCACTTGGTCCTTAATGACTTTTAATTTCTAATTAGAACTTAGCTTTAATAATACTATAGCTTTTGACTTTAACAAGGTAAAGCTGCAGTAATTCTCTCATAGCCCATGAATCTTTTTAAAACTATCCTTCAATAATCCAATAGGTCTTTATCCTGCCGCACTATTCTTCAGAAAGAGCATTTTCAAAATTATTATCTATTATGCAATCATAGAAAGTAAATTTAGTCCAAACTCTTGGATCGTTACAGAAAGTGATAATTTTTGTAATGTTTAATGGGTCAGAGTCTCACATAAGGAATATATTCTTGTTAAAAAATGATATTTTCTTAATCAATGAGAATGTCAAAGTAATATTGAGATGGATCGCTTGTAAGACAAACTATAATCAGTGCAATTTAAATTTTTATTTAAGAATGAATTAAGCAGCCTGAGATCTCTATGATTATATTCTAAGATATTAACCCAGAATCTTGCTGTCTAAAATGAATTTTTAATTAAGAAATAATCCTTTCTTAAATGAGGCATAAAAATATCATCTTTGACATCTATTGTTTCTATATTTATGAATTGTTTGCCCTACTACTTCAATTTTCCACACATCAAATAAATGAATTATTTAAATAGACAGGAGCGCCTCTTTGTGCTCCTCTTATTTAGTAGGTGATATAAAAACCAAAGACTCTCTGTAACTAAAAGAAAAAGATGCAATCCTTTATGGGTCATAGCACGGTTAAAATTTACATTATTTAGACTTCAATAAGCAACCCAAAACTTCACTTTAAAAATATAATGTCTAGAGAAGTTACCAGTAGTTTTTAACAATAGGGAAATGCCAAATAAGCTACATTGACCTTTGTTGGCATAGCTCCTGAGGTTTATACTTTACATTATGTATAAAGTCAGAAGCTATACTGATTTTTATGAATATTTGAATTTTTTAATTTATACCATAGATATAGTTATACATTGGTCAGGAACCTTGACTTTATGGACTACAAATAACACATGAGTTACAGAAGATATAAACTGTGAGTTTTTATGAAAGTTTCAGGCATAAATAGCATACAAAGAGAACTCTAAGGCTTTTAATTTGCCATCTTTGAAGAGATCTGATTTTATGTTTTCATTTTAAGTTATACTCTCATATGTACAACTAACAAAAACGGATTTACTAAAGATTGCCAAATATTTTATTATAAATTTTAACTATAATGCAATTATTTAATTAAAGTCTTCAATATTCTTTGTAGTGGAAAACAAAAATCCAGAAGTCTTATAACTGACTTTTAAATATGAGGCATTTAAGTTTTGACAAAAGATGGAGTTTATTTCCTTAAGATGACCAATCTTTTACTAGATCTTCTTTGATCCTTCTAGTACAATTGTCTATATTGTAGTTCATACTCTTACATTGGAAACTAAATCAGTTCTTTTAGCGTTGAATATATAGTTTCATAATACTAAGATATGTGGATGTGCTATTGGTGGACTTTAATTAGGTACAAGGCCTTAATTGGCTCTTGTAGTCTTTTACTGTTAATTACTTACTATGTAGCAAGGAAGTAAGAAGTGCTTAACGCCTAAGTATAGAATTAATATAATTTATTTTATTGAAAGAAGATAAAAATTAATTCAGATGTGTCTAGTGTAATTCAGACTTTAGCAACAAAAGTTTGGATGGCGTTGGATAAAATTAATGTCTTGATTTCTGTCTCAAACTAAAATCGCAATGTTAACCTAACTCCATTATTAGATGTACCATAAAATGGGTTGCATTATAGTCACATGATGACTTCTTTTCAACCACCTTTTTGACAAATAAACTCCCTCCTATAATTGCATTATACTGTAGTCAATGATCCTCACTTGAGTTATGATCAATTATAATGAAGTGATTTGACTATCAATATTAATGGTCTATTTCAAATAAATGATTACTTTATATTGTCAAATTTTTAGATACTTGTATTTATGACCTTACTGCATAGATTGTATAACATATTCTGAGAAGTCAGATTTTCCAAATGTTAATTTGTCACATAGCGTGAAGGAACTTTAACTACACAAGTGGTACTCACTACATGGGGTTGTAGTATCAAAAAAGATCAAAATTTAACACTCACAATGGACCCAAATCAGTAAGGGAGAGATTGTAAAAGTAACCAATCTGTCATTTTTATGTTAATCCTCCTATCTGATTAAATGGTGCTGAGGGAAGTTGTACTTCAGATATATCTAAGTTTGAGAACTTAAAGACCTAAAGTTCACCAAGGAGCAGCTGAGATAAATTGAAAATATGGTAATTTGGGGATTTTGGTTCTTTGGCCACAATTAATTAGATCTAGTATTTGCCTTGATTTTATCATTAGAAGAATTAGGACAGGATGATTATGCAATATGAAAACTATCTATTTCTGAGTATCATCAAGTATCACAGCAAGCTAATAGTATAGCTCATATGGTGTGCTATCTCGCTGAATATCTTCTGAATCTATGGTATGGAAACCCATCTGACCATTTTTGTCACCACGCCCTAATTATGGAGGTATTTGATAGAACTAGAAAAATGTGGAAGCGTGTAGGATATGAATAGCATCTTGAAGCTAATTCTAGGGTGTTCATCAGGTCATTAATTCCAACCACAACTTTGGTGTGCAATTATTATCAGTACTGGAAAAACTTAATACTTTATTAAACCAGAACATGTTGACTGTATGGTATTAGACCATGGATAATTGCGGGATCCCTAATGAATGGATTGAATGCATGACTCAGCTTAGAGATGAAGTTGAATTTACTTAAGTCATTAAAGGTGATAATAATAGACATTCTGAGGCAGTTGAGGAACTTGATAAATACACCTAACATGAAATGAGGGTGGCTTCACAGCACTTGGGAAGTAACATCAAGACCACTACCCACTTACAGTTGGAGCTTTAACAGATTAGAGATACAAACAACTTTGTAGCAAGGCATAATATTGAGAGTATTAGTACATATTTCAAAAATATAGTATTTTCCTCAACTAAAAAGTGAGCTATACTTTTAAGTCCATGAACATTTTTATTTCACATGTCACTATAGAAAATGAACTGGATAAAATGTGCACCAGCATGCATGAAGTAGGGAAAGATTTCGCTTAGTTACAACAATTAAAACAGCAGTGCCTTAGGGAGCAAAAGGAACAAAATACCTGGGAATAGCAAATTGAAGGTTGATTGCAGAATGGTTGATGTTAGTGTCCTTGTCAAACTGTACCCACAGTAAAACTAGAGCTATTTGGAGAAGAACATTGGAGAAAGAGGCTATCCTAGAAATAATGCAATAACCTACACGTTCAGTGCCTACCTCATTAGTTGCCTTGCCACCATCTGTGGAGACATCAGCTCCTGAACTTAGTCAACCTCATACTAGTAACCCAGGACCTTGGGTTAGGGCTGCGCCAGTGACATCTGTATCAGTAGGTTTCTATCATGGTTAAAACAATGTAACCCAGCTATATTGCCTTAGTTTACAAGCATGGAAACGTGCATTCTTTTTTAAAATGTTCAAAATTACCATGAATGGAGCAGATGACCTTATTAAATCCATTACCATGAACAACAGTTTAGATGACCAGAGTTGAGTTCAGATCAATCTTACTACCTGAGGAACATTGAACCTTTGCTTTTTTATACGCTCTTTATCCAGAGTTTGTATCTCCTGAGCTCATAGTCTCTCTAAAAGCTAAATCATGGCCATTCAGTTTTAAAAACGGGATTATTTAAATTTTACTCACTAATTTTATCATAAAGATCAGGTGCTACTAGGTGCTAAAGCCATGGTGGATTTTGAAGTCAAGATTGCGCTTCAGAAGGCCACCAAGTGGTATCTGGAGTTTCATTGTTACCTGCTTCTGACTCTGGTAAAGGATCCAAATACACCATCCATGATTGAATACCTGAAGAGGTGTGAAGTTACATGTGAATCACCTAACGTGGATGCCCAAACCAGCTGGCCCCCACGATTTAATGAGAGTATTAGAGGGGCCATGGAAAGCATTCCTACCCATTAAGAAAATTATAAAATTTCTGCAACCTAGCCAAAATAACTTCCTAGATTTACTAATCCAATGGAATTACGCGGCTTCCTGCCCCTAGTGGCATCTGGGGGTGAATATGGTGACCTTCCATGAAGATGAAAGCCAGGTAAATAACCTTGGCAGTAGAAGGTAGGCACTCTACTGCCAGTCATCATCTAGTACTTTCCCTGAGTCAAGAAGGAGACATGAGCTATGTTATTATACAAGAAATCAACACCAGTACACCAAAGTATTAGATGTCATCAGAAGTTAGTGAGCAGCCATGGAATGAGAAGGGCAAGAAGTCGTCACTAATCCTTATGCCATTCAAATTTATGAGAACAACAATTTGGAGATGCTGAAGATCTTCAATCCTTTCCTCCTCTAAAAGGAGTTAAAGTCACGCTACCAATTAAGACCCTAAATAACCACTTCCCAGATGTAGAAGGACAGATCAAAACCTTTATTAATCAAGTCTTTTGTTCTTCCATTATTGCAATATATGAGGATTCACACTACTTTTTCAATTGTACTTATATCAATATTCATTTTAACAAAAATTTGGGTTCAAGCATTGTTGACAGCAGCACTCCTGTGAATTTAATATCCAGTCAGTTCATTGACTGATTGAGAATAACCAAATGTTGCACTTTGTAAATTATATGTAACGGCTGGGCCTTTGAGTATCATAAGCAAAGGGCGTATAGTGTGGTACCAATGAAGTTTGGCTATTTACAGGTTAGTGTCTCTGCTATAGTGCTTCCCAATTATATTTCCCAATTTCTTGTGCAATGGCTTTCTTAGATTTTATGGTCTTTTAAACTATGTGGAACACTATTACTATCCTATGTCAAACATCAACCCTCCATTACTTGAAGTATAATCAAACTTCTATAACTTGTATAACTAACTTCTTTAATGTGGCTTCAATGATGGTGTAGACCCCTATATAACTTCAACAAATGGTCCATTTGTTGTAATAAGGACTGCAACTGGGCAAGATAAAAAAAGAGTATATTTTTACTTAAATAGTTATAACTGTGTGAAGACAATATACCTTGAAAAAACATAAAGTTTAAAATATAAGCCTTTATAAAAAGTAGGTTCTTAAATTCCGTCAGGATAAAATTGTATACTGCCAATGCTGGAGATACATTTTCGTGAGCATAAACCAAAGTTTTACTGTTAATGGTATTTGCCAGATTGTGCATTTCCGCATTTGTCCCTGTTCATTCAGGCCTTCTTATTTTTAAATTTTAGTTTTAAAATTTTATTTGGGGAAGACCAACCAGGTGACAGATACTTACAATAAAACCAACTACAAAACACCAAGAAGACTAGGGGCACCCCTGAGGAGCCAAAACAACCTTATGTTGCCAGCAGGACTGCCAGTGGAAGGAAGAGGGAGAGAAACAGGGGAGGCCTAGGCCAAAACTAGACACAAATGAAGGAAAGGGTCCAACGAGAGGAACCAGATGGGGACCTAGGATGACACCAACCGGTGTTGTTTGGATGGCAGGTGGCCTAACAACCAAGCTTGAAAGTAATATGTGAGGTGGGATTGGAAGCGACGCAAAGCTTCAAGGAGGTTTGAAGTACCTGACAGTGCGTCAAAGCCAATTGTGTGGAAAACCATAGCGCTATTGCAACAATTTAGGTGCGGAGAGAAGGGTGGATAGGGAGGTCATTAAAAAGGCGAAGATATTCTTAGTAAGGCTGAAACTCTGTTCATGCTCATGGTAATAGAGATGTATAACATCCTGACAGATCGCCTGTGATGGCGGACAATCTTCCAAGTGATGGACTAATGACCTGTATTGACTGCACACAATGCACGAAGATTAAGAGGCATTGGACTGATCAGAAGTCCAGTACACCTTTATCAGGCATCTCCACACATGGGCGCGAATCTGGGGTTGTAACATAGGATGGTGTGTGTACCGCCAAATGTCCTTCTAAGTCTTCAGAGAGTATGGGATGTGCAGCTTGTCAAGGTAGTCCATACGGGCAATGAGGGGGGACATTGGGATACCAGGTTGTTTAAAATGCTTGCTCACGGACTTCTTGATTAATAATTATGGAGTAGGGTGACTCCTCTGGGCGGTGTGTCCACTGATGCTGATCTTCCACTCAGTGCTCCGCATGGAGAGGAGAATACATTTGAAGTGGTGCAGCATCCCATGCGGGCCTGCGGTAGAGGGATGTGAGGCTAAATAGTTAAGTAGAGAATTTGAATGGGTAGGATTGCAGAGCCAAAGGGCGTGGGAAAATTGGAGCAGGCTCACTTGACAAGTGCTGGTCTGGGAGTGTGGGGTTGAGAACTGCAGCAATCCAGGTGTCAAGTATTTTTGCTGCATGGTCCTCAAAGTTGAGCAGGCCCATACCACCACTATGGCGAGGGCCAAACAAGATATCCAGGCGCACTGGCGGTGGGCGGCCTAACCAAAGCCACCTGTCGTGATTCCAATATGACTGGACAATAATCGTGGGACAGCTAGGGCGGATTGGGAAGAATCTGCCGAAAATAATATCAGTTATGATTGTTTGAGTGCATCAAGATGAGGTGATATTGGGATATAATGGGTTATTATTGGATCGCCTCTAAATAAGGCGATAAGGTGATTTCAACATTCAATGAATATGAAGTAAATCACCTACAATTAGGGCGAGAGAGAATTAGAGAATAACAAGCCAAATTCGAGGAATATCAGCGGAATAGAATAGCCCAATCTATGAGAGCAGTATCATCTGAAGCCGCTGTATATAAGCGAGATGGGCAATGAGAGAGGGTAGGTTTTTCTTAGTAGAGAGAGAGCGGGACAGCAAAAGATCACTGTATTTATTAGAAATAAATAAAAGATTCGATTGGGGCAAGTGCTCCTATTTTTAGTATATTTTCAAGTGTGTCCAAAGGACCAACGATCCCAACATCATCTGTCTGTTGCTCAGAGGATTCAACCTGTATGAACAATATGGCGGATCCTAATGATACCGTCCAATTTTATAACATTGGTGCTCACTACAGGGGGTCCATTGATCAACCACTAAGTACCATGAGACTCCAGTCGCCAGCCATGTCTTACACAGCCTGTGTTACTGGGGAATCTTCATAAAACACCGCACCATCTGGTTATGAGGAACTCAAACTTAACTTAGACGCAGTGCTCAAAAAACAGGATGAGCTCATCCAAGAATGAAACGCTTTCATGCACCTGCTTGATAGAACGTTTAGCCAAATGCATATTTTGGGACAACAAAACAAGAAACTCGCCAACCAGTTGGATGATACTACCAAACGGTTGCAGCATGCAGAGAGAAAATTGACCAGCGCCTCTCTGTCTTCTCACTGGGATGAGGATGACCATCAAGAGGGGGCATCATACAAAGAAGAATATGACGCTGGTAGAAGCTACTACACCCAGGATGGTATTATTGGATACAACTATGAGTTGTAGCGCCAATTCCCTCAAGTAATGGTGGTGCCACCCATGGCAGAAGGTCATGCTACCCCTGAAGCGGTGGACATCCCAACTTCTGCTGATTCAGCTTCTCATTGGGAAGCTTCTTTCTGATCTTAACCCATTCCTCAATATGGGCCAAAACCCCATGAATGGGATGAGGAGGTTAATATTGAAAAACTGCCTCCGTTTTATTAAAATTGGAACATTCATGGTTTCTTCAAATGGTTTGAGTTTGCATCTGATGGTGCATCTGATAGGCGTAAGGTAAAATTGTTGATATCTGCAAAGTATGTTGGGAGTGCCAATCAAGTCACCTGTTACCTCCTGAGTAGCTCTGTCACCTATAAGGATGTGAAGGATACTGTACTTCGCCTGTTTGGGGGTACCTCAAAGATGTCACATCCAAATGCAGAATTCTTAACGATTGAATTTCACTGAAATGAGACTCTCCTGGAGTTCGCTGATCAATTCACAATGGAAGCCCACATGTTGATTGGGGCAGGGTACTTAGCAGAAGCTGAAGTGTGCATTGCCATAACCTCCATGGTGAAGCCATACCTAGAGCTTCACAACGTCATTTTGCCACTTCTGGATGACGACATACCTTTGCTCAAGATTGTACAGTATTGCGTCGCATAATTTCAACTTCTGCCACCAAATATGGAATGAAAACCTACTGCCTCTACTGCACCCTCTTATTCAGGAGAATACTCTTGTTCAACTCCAGCTCCGTTTAGTAATCCTCGCCTTTCTATAACTCTGACCCTCATCCTTGGCCAAATTATACTCAACAGTTTGATCAGCGTCAATGGGCTGGTCATGAAAACCATCAGCAACCCAGCTAATAACCAGGACCTAGCTATGCCGAATGTCAACAATCATCTTACCAACCTGGGCCTGGTTATGCTGAATGACCCCAAACTTTCTGATCTGGACCCTCTTATGACAATCAGGGACGCGGCTCTTATGGGGTTAACTGCTATGTATGCGGCCACCCTGGTCATTTGAAAAATTATGCCATAACCGCCGTGTGAACTAGATACACCAAGATCAATACTATCAGGGGAAGATGGAGCGGAGTAGGGATGGGACCCTCTATCTCAGCAATACCAACCCAAAACGTCCCTAAATCAATAGTAGTATACCCTGCGGAAGTCCCTCAATATAATGATGGACTTTTATATTAGCAGCCAAATGGAGGAGTATACGTAGTGACAAGAGCTCAAGCCAAGGTGGCGGCGGAAGAAGAGTCCCCAGAACAACCAAAGCCATATGCCTGTCAAATGCTTGATCAAGCTTCCTCAGACAAACTCAATTCTGTCGCAGATGTGCCAACTCTGAAAGGAGTAAACGTCGCCCTTCTGGTAGACGCCATTGTCAAAGAATACCCCCCAAGTTAATGATGGGATAATGAGTTTTCTTGAAAAAAGAGAGCCCATAAATGTTCACATATTAAACAGTCAATATCCAATTTATTCGAGGTACGCCGACCAGGGGATAGACAGTACCAAACACAACACTCAAAATGAAAAAACAAAACTACTAACCAGGTGGGAAGCAGAAACTGCTAACCCACCATGGCAGAGGGTGAGGAGGGGTCGGGGGGTTGGTTTTCAGAAAGACCCACCTCGATCAAGGGATGTTGGTTACAGTACCAGATCAGAGCAGAGAGCCAGGGCGTTGGGGCATCCGCATAGTGGGGGTTGAGGTCAGCGTAGTAGGAGCTTTCCTCTTCCGCATCAAGATAATGATGGAAAAGTGTTTCAACAAAAGCTGTGAGGAGAACTTCAGCTTCATTGCGGGCTTAAGGAAGTTGGGTGAAAAGGGAGATACTGTGGCGGGTGATTTTGGCTGAGGGGTTGAATGAAGCAATCGTTGTGGAATTTATAACAGCAACTTCAGCATCATCAAATAGTTTTGATATGTCACTGCAGGGAGATTCAGGGAAGTCGGGGGGGAAGAAGATGGTGGGCAGGTCATGCTGGAGCTGAGCCACTGACTGGTCCACCGCGGTGCGTAGTTTCAGGCAATGAGGAGAGGCCACCGCAGCTAAGGCGAGCTGGTGATCACTTTGGAAGGGGGCTGTATTGGGCAGAGGAGCAAAATGGCGAGGGGTAGGGGTTTCATAAAAGTCAGGAAGGAAAATTCTGCCCGACCATAATCGCCTTGGCAGAGAGGTTGACCTGTATGCTTACTAATGAGGACATTACCTGATTTGTCAGTTTCAGCCAATAGATCCCATGGATTTTGGTTCACTGGAATAGTGGCGTTCGAATTTGGGTGGGTGGGATTGGGCGAATGGGCAGCTGCTTGGGTGCCAATGGTGGTCCAAGCATTGCTCTGATTGGCTGGGGTAGATTTAGGTGGGATAGTGAGGCTGGAGGTTTTGGGGGGGCTGATTTTCCATGTGGGCCCACTGAATGAGATTGGAGGGTGGGAGGGGGCAGCAAAGCGCCCCCATACTGAACCTCCAGAAGGAGGCTCAGAAGCCGCAGCAGAGGACTTGGCCTGAGGGCACGCTCTTTTTGCATGGTCGAGGCCAAAGCAGAGGGAACAAATCTGCCTACCATTATCAACCTAAGCCCAAAAGAAATGATTAGGCGCTGCAGCCACACTAGCGCGGGGTGGAATTTTTTGGGCTATGGTAGGGTGGTGTGGTATTATGGTGGCTGTTGCCTGAGGAGCAGCAAGGCGCTCTGCACCAGATGGAATGGCAAAGATGAGGTTGGGCTGAGTGCCATAAGCCATGAGCCCCACGACCAACTGGTCATACAAAACCTGGGGTGGAAGGTGGGATGGGAGATTTGCAAAGGATACCACCAGCGTGGTGTCTGAAGGGAGGCGAGTACGGGTTGTGGGAATGGGGTTTTTTTATAAATTAGAGGAGTTTGTGCTGCCGCTTCAGCATCCTCCTCAGATTGGAACCCAACATCAAAGTAGTCCTTAAAATTGAGGAAGTCTATAAAGCCAGCTGGTGCAAAGGCCGCAGTGGCTAGCTCAATAATTGCCTTATCAGCATATGGGAACAAACGCCCATAGTCCACTCTGAGGCAATAGCGAATGGCAGAGCGAGGGAGGGCGAGAGGATGGGGGCTAGAAGGGTGGACGCGCGCCAGGTGGAGCGCTAAGTCCCGTGGGGGGACAAAACGATTGGAAGAAGTGGGCGGGCTGTTTGAGCCCGTCCAAACGCACTTGCCCGCGGGGTGGAAAATGCTAGGTGGGGGTGCACTGCTGCCCCACACTGGGGTGGCAGGCGGCGGAGCCAAGGACATCAAAGTATAGGTTTGGGCAGACGGCTGTGGATAAATAAAACTTTAAATTTAAAATCGCTCAAAAGTGACTTCGTGCGGTAAAAGAAAGGTAAACAGTCAATACTCTTCTTATTCTGAGTGTATGTACTGTGATATTTTTTGTAGAGAAAAATAGGGTTCGCGCTATAATAGATACTGGTGCTCCAGTCAACATAGTTTCCACTAAATTAATGGCGAAGTTGACGTTAAAACCTGATGTGGACCATCGAATGGTGTACAGAACTGCTGTACCAGTAAGCACCCTCTCTGAGGGGCTTACAGTGCGCTACCTCTGCACTTTGGGTCCATTGTTGTTGTATCTCTGGTGATTGTGCTGCCAAACAAAAACTATGACCTGTTAATCGGAACCACATTCCTGCACCATTTTGGGGCTATCATTAATATGACAGAGGAGACCCTCGCCATTCTGGGTCAGCATATCCCATTTTCACCACTAGCGGAGTACTAAAGGATCTGGTGCATATGAGCCATATCAACCTTGCCTATAGTGACGGGGTGATGCCAGTTCACTATCACTGACTAAAGCGCAAGACTTGGCCCCTTCCCAGCAGATATATGAATATTAAGGGATACCTCTTCGAGCTGCAGGGCCCAATCTATTCCTTCTGGACATCAAGTCTTAGTGAACACCGAGTTAGGGGTGTAAGTGCCTATTGGGCTATATGGGGAGGTCATTGGGCTCTATCATCAAACGCAGTTTGAGCCGCATGTGGCTCCAGGGTTTTTACTTCTGGGAAATGAATAGATATAGTTTTTGTTAGCAAACCTCCAGGGCGAACCAATAAAATCTGCTAACACCAAATTGTAGCATATTTACATTTGATTCCAATAGATGAGGTCCTTCAGGTTCATGATTTTGGGTCATTGGACGAATTTGGTCTACCAGTCAAGGCACTGACTGGCATACTAATGGTGGTACCGCGGAGTAATTTAATAGGACTGCAGAAGAGCAAAAAACCAAGCAATAGCTTCATTTCAGAAGTAAAAGGGGATTTTCGCTGTCAATGATCACAACTTAGGGTGTGCTTGGGGGGTGGTCTATCGAGTAGACACAGGAGATCATCCCCTATAAGGTCCTGGCCGATCCACTGATCAAGGGCAGCAGAAAATGTTGTCACTAACTAAATTGACAAGTTGCTAGAGCAAGGGATGTTTGAACCATCCAAAAGCCAGTGGGCTTCGCCCATTTTAATTGTAAAAAAGAAGGATGGCACCAACCACGTAGTAATAGACTACTGGAAGCTCAACAGTATTACAAAAAAGGACTTGTACTCTTTGCCAAGGATCAATGATGCTTTGGATCGGTTAGGGGGAGCCCATTATTTTTCTGTGATGGACTTGATATCTGGTTACTAGCAATTCGAGTTACCCATGTCAGAACAGGAAAAATGCGCTGTAATCATCTCCAAAGACTTTTTAAACTGACGCGGATGCCTCAAGGGCTGTGCAACGCCCCAGCTACGTTTCAGCGAGCCATGGATACTATTCTTGTTGACCTGAAACTGTCATGCATCCTTGAATACCTTGACGATACTAACATTTTTTCAAACCTTTTTGGAGCATCTTGACCACCTAGAAGCAGTATTCCACCAGCTGGCTGAGGCAAACATCAAAATTTAACCTCGAAAATGTAACTTCTTTAAAGATCAGCTGGAATACCTGGGGACGTGGTAGACTCTAAAGGGCTGAAACTACAACCAGCTAAGGTGGAGGCCATCAGCAAAATGACTACACCTATTAGTAAATGCGACATACAAGTATTTTTGGGAATGGTCAGTTACTACCGGCATTTTATCCCTAATTTTAGCTGTATTGGGGGGCCGTTATTTGAGTTGTTAGAAAGGACGCTGTGTTTTAATGGATGGACATCGTCAATCTGCTTTCAATACACTTTGTACGGCGTTGATCAGCGCACTGGTGTTACGCTATCCAAACTTTGATGGAAGCTTATTGTTCAGATGGATGCATCCCTTTCCGCTGTTGGAGAAGTACTTTCTCAGAAAGATGATGAGGGAGAGTAACATCCTGTAGCGTACTGTAGACGAAGTCTGAACTGTTATGAGCATACTTATACTTTGAATGAGTGGGAGTGCTTAGCAGTAATCTATGTGTATAAGCAATTCAGAGTCTATCTGCATGGGGTAAAGTTTAAAGTTGTAACAGATCATGCGCCATTACGCTGGTTGCAGAACCTCAAAGAACCTGAAGGTTGTTTGGCTTAATGGGCTCTTAAGTTGCAGGCTTATGACTTTGAGGTCCTTCATTGGCCAGGAGTAAAGAATCATAACGCTGACTGTTTATCTTAATTGCTGACTGTTGCGGTGACAGTGGACCTCATTGACATAATGTATGATAAGATGCTCAGCAGAAAATATGACAATGAATCACCCTAAGTGATCAAAGCGTTAAACGAGATGTGAGCAAATACCTTCTAATAGAATGGAGAACTGCACAAGTGGATTGGCGGTTCTACAGTGAATTTTCCGTAACCTTCAGCATGACCAGGAATCATTATGAGCGCCCACAGGGCAGTCAGACATGGTGGAGTGCTCAAGACAATAGAGTTGTTGTGCCCTCAGTACTATTGGGAAAGCATGAGCTTTGATGTGCTCAAAACTATTTCCTGTTGCCACAGTGCCAAGTGAGAAGCCATTCTGCTGCAAGTCTTCATACCGGGTAGTGAAACCACATTTTTCCTGGCACACGGTTTCTCTTGATGTTGTTGGTCCCCTGCCAACAGGAGCCAACTGGTGTAAGTACATTATTGTGGCTATTGACTACTTGACCCAGTGGGTTGAAGCAAGAGCGATATGAGATTTGGGGGCAGTTACAGTGGTTAATTTCATGATGGAATTCATTATTCAGCGACATGGATGCCCTCAGTTTATTATCACTGACAATGGAACCAACTTCACCTCGCACATCCTCCCCAAACTGAACGAGCTTATGGAAATCCGCGGGGTTCTGACGACCCCATACCACCCCAAATTCAATGGAATGGTCGAATGGGTGAATGGGACTCTGATGAACATACTGAAAATTAGTAATGGATTGACCTTCCAATTGGAGCTTTCTCCTTTTTACTGCCGTGTTCACCTATAACATTAGCTACCATTCTGCCACGGGAAAGAGTCCCTTCCAACTACTATATGGCTGACACATGGCTCTTCTGGCGTTACTTTATTTGTGTGTAGAAGACATCAGCGGAATGGAACCCCACCGCTATTTGACTAACCTTACAAACATTCTGATCAAACTTTAAACCAAAGCAAATTCCTTCAGCTTAGCCAAGAAGATCAGGAATCAGACCACCAATCAGGTACATCATAGTGTTCTGGAGCCGTTCAAGGAAGGCGATATGGTTCTCTTCCATGACCAACATGGATTCAGGCAGATACACAAGCTAGCCTGTATTTGGATTGGTCTGTTTGAAGTTATAGAAAAAACTGGTGTTGATGCATATACCATCTAGGGCCCTGCTAGTGGTCAGATCATCAACCGAGTACATGCAAAGTTCCTCTGACCATACAAATAATAGGAGCCTTATTGTCCAGTCAAGGAGGGGGTAATATCACAATTTATGATCTGAATGAACAATAATCGTGGGACAGCTAGGGCGGATTAGGAAGAATCCGCCAAAAATAATATCAATTATAATTATTTGAGTGCCTCAAGATGAGGCAATATTGGGATATAACAGGTTATTATTGGACCACCTCTAAATAAGGCAATAAGGTGATAAGGTGATGTCGACATTCATTGAATCTGAAGTAAATCACCTACAATTAGGGAGATAAAGAATTAGAGAATAACAAGCCAAA